>VVHJ01061074.1:0-31419 GCA_015107715.1 Tylochromis polylepis | reverse complement strand
GCTTCCTGTCGCTCGAACAGCTGCGAGTCCGCTGGGTCCATGTAATGGTCGCGTCGTTCTGTCATGGTTTGCTGTGTGGCTGGCGGAATGGAGGACCCAAATGCAGGACTAGTAGAGATGTGAATGAACTTAAATGGCTTTATTGTTGTTTTCCATACAACAACACACACGAACAAAAAACCAGTAGGCAGGCTGGCAAACGGAACACACAGAAGAGATGAGGGTAGATGAGAGTACGACGCGACACTGAACCAAGAACACACAGGGTTTAAATACACAGAGATAACGAGGGGACCGGACACAGGAGGGCGACACAGCTGAACCTAATTAACCAGACAACACACGTAGACAAAACTGAATACATTCACCACAGACACAGACCTTCAACATAAGACAGGAAATGACAGCACGCAGACTGGCCTAGGGTGAACTCAAAGATTAATAATAATAACACAAATCAAAACCACTGGGTCACCGACCCAGGACCGTGACACAGAGGACTTAGGAGTCCTCAGGATACATTTGAATTCTTTGAATTCTTTCTTATAACCTTTATTTCTCTTTGAAGATGCAATTATGTCATCTATGTTTGATGCTGCAATGTCCCCTCCTTGTTGTGTTCTTCTTATCTGATGATCATGTGGTCATTATCACCTGGTGATCACGCTATTCAGTCACACTACACCTCTGTAGGTATCACAGTTTGTGTTCTTGGACTTGTTAATAATGTTCTGTCTGATTCCTTGTATGTTTATTGTTAATAATTATTTTTATTTTTTTCCTTAGTATTTATTTCTAGTGTTCATAGATGAGTTTAGTTGTTCCTTAGGTCTTGATTGATTTTATTTATTAGTCTCTCTGGTTTCTCAGTTATAGATGTTGATTATTTAACTATTTTTTGTATTTTATGGTCTCAGTTCCCATTAGGTTTTGAGTCTTGGTTACAGTTACTATGAACTCTTGTGTCAGTTTCTCTATATTCTGTGTTTTCAGTTACTTCCTGTTTTAGTCATTTGTCTCACATGCTTTGACATTTATTTTGACTTTCTTGTTTTGTTGTGATTAGTTTCAGCGGTGTCTCCCTGCTTTCTTGAATTCATTTTCCTTGAGTACCTCATATGTGTATTTGAGGCCTCAGTTTAGGCCTTAGTTCTTTGTGGCTTCATTCTGTGCACTCCATGTGACTACCTTAATTACCTATGGGTAATTTAGATTCACCAGTTAACCTAACCCCACCAAATGCATGTCTTTGGACTGTGGGAGGAAGCTGGAGTACCCAGAGAAAACCCACACAAACTCCACACAGAAAGGCCCCAGCCAGATAGTGGAGTTGAACTCACTGTGACCAACACACCACTGTGCTGCCCTGGAAATGTAACTAACCAGGAAAATACACAAAGAACAACATATACAAAACTGGAACTAGGAATTAAGCATGAATCAAAACAAAAAACAAAAAAACATCAAGCCAATGGCAACTAAGGCTTACCAGAAGACATTTAAACAAAACAAAACTAGAAAACTTGCTAAAAGCTGAAGACGCTGGAACAGTGACACAGCTTCCATAAAGGCTCGCCTTTTGTTCTTACAAGTTCGCCTCAGAAATCTTCATTTGGGTCCCTCACTCCACACCACATGATGCTAGGAGTCTTGCTTTCACTTGTTTCCCACTTTTTCTACAGTGTGACCTGAATACAAACAGATCACTTAATCTGGGTTATAATGCAGTAAAAAAAAATCAGGAAATTATTAGATCTACAGAGTAATACAACAAATCTGAAACATGGTGACCCCGGTGTTTTTCTGTATATAACTGCGATTCTCATTTCCCCTCTTACCTTAATATTTACGATAAAAACAGGCACACAGCCTGGTTGTCCTTCAGACCTCGGTGATTTGTTGTGTGATATATGGGTCTTCTGTGATGCTTGATACAGGTCGTAAGCTGCAATCAAATGCTTTAGAGGACACAGTTAAATGTTTCCTCTTTATAATGTGTCCAATGACAGGTCAATGCCACAGTGAAATGTCCTAGCAGACCTAGAATTTAAATCACGGGGAAACATTATGACAGCACATTTATACGCCTCTAAACTGCCAAATCCTCAGTGCTGTAAAAGTGCATAGCGCATTCAATTTCTCTGTCTGTCTGACTTCCGTGTTAGTTACCTTGACAACGCATCCTCTCCTCTCCTTCCCTCGTTTCTCCCTTGGTTCTTGTGCAGTGCATTGGATGTTTTAGCGGTTGGTCTCGATGCAAACAGTTGAGGGAATATGCTGCAAATACATGTCACGCCTCCCCAGCGGCATATTAATGCATAAGTTGTCCCTCAGGCCAGAGAGCTGTAAACACTCGTGAATGTGATGAGGCGCTTTAGCCATAAACTCAAGAAAGGGCAGTGGATTCGAGGGATTTCACAGAAAAGCAAAACCTCACACTGGCTACAAATTCATGCAGTCAGATTGCTTTTTAACTTTTCCTTTATTTTTATTCTTTTCTGTCATTTCATTTTCTTTTTACGCTATCACCTCATCTTCCTGTGTTTATGCCAACAACATCTCTTTAAAAAAAAAAATGTCCTCCTTCCTTGCTTTTGTTGTGTCTGTCACAGCACTGTGGTTAGGGGGCTGCTGTTTTTACAAGTAGGGGATGGGCTTGTCTTGCAAATGGACATGTCATGTGGAGCAATGCCCAGCCAGTTGCACAAGAGAGAGCCTCGGGGCCTAGAGCAGAGCAGCCAGGCAGTCACAGAGAAAGAAGGGAACTATCTTTGGCCAGGCGAGCCAGGGTGCTGCATGGGCCAAGCTGGAAAACACGGAGAGAGAGAGAAAGAGATGGAGAGAGGACAGAAAGGGAGTCGGGTAGCAGAGTAATAATGTTGTCGATGGCCTTGGCATATAAATGTACTGCACTGAAAAAGAGAAGCTGTGAACAGTGAACTCTAGCACCGTTGACAACAGCCCATTTTAAAACTTAATTATATTTCACATTACAGATGCTTATGCATGTTAAAAATAACTAAATGTTAATGAATTGGACCTTTGAAGCTACATATTTTTAGATACTAGTCTCACTACTTGGCTATAATCGTACTGTATCTGCTACAGGTTTTTGACTAATCAGTGAAGAAACTAAGCTAGCTAAATTGTTATTGTACGGTGGGGGAAATAATTTTTTGGTCCCCTTCTGAATTTGTAAGTTTGTTCACGTATAAGGAAATGAACAGTCTCTCATTGTTATGGTAGTTTCATTTTTAATGGAGAGAGGAATAAGTTATAAATTGTTACATGTAATTGAGTGAAATATGTATACACAGATTATAATTAATCAATCAATGACAGATACAGATACAGTCCTGATCCCAACTCATTATGTATATAAAGTACGTCTGTCCAAAATTAATGTCTTCCATTTCAGCCTCTAAACCACCATGTGGAAAACCAGAGAACTCTCAAAGGACATCAGGGACAAGATTGTAGACCTGCACCAGGCTACAATAGGCTGCAGGACCATCAGCAAGAAGCTTAGTGAGAAGGTGACAACTGCTGGTGCCATTATTCGGAAATGGAAGAAATATGAAATGATCATCAAATGCTCTCGGTCTGAAGTTCCATGCAAGATGCTGCCTAATGGGGTGAGGATGATAACAAGAAAGGTGGTGGATCTCCCCAAGACTACACAAGAGGAGCTTGTTAATGATCTTAAGGCATTGGGGACCACAGTCGCCAAGAACACCACTGGTAACATACTACACACTACACTAATAGGCTGAAATCTCACAGCGCCCTCAAGGTCCCCCTCCTCAACAAGGCACATGTACAGGCCCATCTTAAGTATGCCAGTGACCATCTAAATGAGTCAGAGAACACTTGGAAGAAGGTGCCAATAGAAAATCTGTGGAGGGAGCTGATACTTCAGGTTGCCAAGCAGCAGCCAAGAAAATTTAGAGAGTTTCTGTAAAGAGAAGTGAACCAAAATCCTCCTGAGATGTTTCCAAAACTGATGACCAACTACAAGAAACATCTTACCGCTGTGCTTACCACAAGAGTGTCTCCACCAAGTATTAAATCATGTACTGTTTGGGGATCAAATACTTATTACACTCAGTGACTTGTAAATCAGTTTATAACTTTTATTTAATGTGTTTTTTTCTGGATTTTTGGTTGATATTCTGTCTCTCCATTCAAATGAAACTAGCATAAGAATTAGAGACTATTCATTTCTTTGTACGTGAGCAAACTTACAAATTCAGCAAAGGGTCAAATGATCATTTCCCTCACTGTTTTTCATAATGATGAATATGATAATTGCTTTTTAGTTAGTACCTTGCTAAACTACAGCAAAACTGCTAATAGGATGTTTGTTTTTGTGTGTGGTGTTTCAATTTTGTTTTTTTCTGATCTGCTATTATATCATTCCCTGCTATTATAGCCTATCCATTTTTGGCTTTGGTTACTTTTGGGCACAAAAATATGCTGTTAAAGTTTCATCCTTAATGCATTTTTATTAATTCAAACCCTATGCTATTTATGGATGACACTAATCTGCCATTTGTAACCAGTCATTAGTTCTCTCTGTTATAATTTGCATCACAAATCGCATGATTCCCATACTGAAGCATGCTTTATGAACCATCCACTGATTTATGCACTTATGCACTTTGAACTTTCAGTCAAATCACTTTTGCTTTTAGTCTTGATAAATGCAAGAAGCCACACAGGGTAAATGCATATATGCCATAGTTTATTTGAAAAAAAAAATCTGTCTTCTTTCTTCTCAATTTGCTGAATTAAAATATTCTAACTTGTATACAAACAATTATATATGTAACTGGCGTGGCTATGGCTCAGGAAGTAGCCCAAGCTACTAACTGGAGGGTCATTTGTTTGATCCCTGCTTGTCAAAATATCCTTGAGCAAGATACTGAACTGCAAGTCGCCCCTGATGCATTCATCAGAGTATGAATGTGTGAACGTTAAAAGCACTTATGCATAAAAAAAGTTGTGGCTGCAGCTTTTGTAGTAAGAAAGCTATTTGAGTGCTCAAATGGAGTAGAAAAGCACTATATAGGTATCCATTTAAGTGCAAACAAGATTGTTTTTTCCTGTAGTTTTGACCCTGTTCACCACCACAGTGGATTTTAAACGAAGCAGCCACTGATTCCAAAGGATTGATATCCAAGAATTTAAATGAATTTAAATGTAAAAAAGAAAATTAAATATTCCTAATTGGCTGATGCTAGATATTTTTTTAGCACCTTAAATTGAATTTGAAAGTGTAAAGTTGGATCATGATTAAATTGGTCTTTTTTTCCCTTTTGTGTATCAAAAAGAATCATCCGATTTCAAAAGGCTACTTTTGTTTAAGTAATGGATGAAGAAGTTTGCAGTAAATAATAAAATGCATGGCTACTTAGCAGAGTTTTACATGCAAAACTCATTCAGTGTGATAGGTTCAGCCTTTTAAATCAAATAAGATCAGAGAGAAAGAGTTGTGTGTCTGTCTTGGAAAAGATGTACAACTCTCGTCTCTGTAGCAACCACGCTTGATACCTTTATGCTCAAGCAGGCATCTATTTTCGGTCCACTTAGATTCAGTAGGTATAACGAATGTGGCTGAGCTGTAAAAACAAAACAAACCAAAAAACCCCAATCATCTCTTTTTTGCATGTTGACATGTTTATCTCTCTGTTTCTCTCTCCATGCCCTTGTAAAAACATACTCTGTTTGTATAAATGTTATTTTGCAGTTTTTAAAAACACTATTATTATAAAACGATTAACTATGTCTCATCATTATGAAAAAAATAAATAAAAAAGAAGGGTAAAAATACAGTATGGCCGATTTCTTTTCTGATGGACAACAAGCACATCTAGGTAATAAATTAGTGAATTAATTAATAAAAAAATACTATTGACCTTGAATGTTTATTAATCATAATATAATCATAATTCATGTACTCCATGCAAAAACTACTGTACAGATAAGAGATGTAGTAATAAATTTATTTACCTTAGCGTTACAGCAGTATTATGAGAATGTTTGACTTTATCTGTTAAAGTCAGATTTCATGATTCTGTGTAACTGAGTCATCCTTGATGAAGTAACTGGTGAGCCACCGCTGAACCTGATCACCTCCCTACCCCTGCAAGGAGGAGGGCGCCACTCATGTTGGATTCCTCAAGCGCCGCACCAAGCAACTTGACTTTTCCCTTTGATTTAAGAGCGCTTTGCGACTGAACCTGACCTCGTGCTGAATAATCTGACTAAAGCTAGCTGACTGACCACCACCAACAGGGAAGCTGAACTTACAAGGAGAGATAAAGGACATCCCCGGGTAGATTTTCCTCCATGTTTAATGCGATGTCTGTGAAAAATCCACTGTTGTTTTGAGAGGACATTTCAGGTTTCGCTCTTCATTTTTCATTTTGATTTTATTTGAAGAAGCCTCAGCATATTTGGGTTGAAAGTACCCTGTGGCTCTGGGTGCTCAGTGCATGTGTTTGTCTCTAATCAACACCTCCCACAAACACACAGGCCTTAAATATATTTGGGTGTTCTGTGAGCCTTAAGTGGATTACATTTTGAATGCTGTAGCTGCTATAACAATCTGGGATGAATTGAAATATGTGAATTCATCAGTGATGTGAACAAGTGACACACATGATGCATGATTTTGGGGTTTTCATTAACATAAATAAAGCTATTTCTGCCAGAAACTGATGCAGAAAATTCACCAGACCCACACTGTTTCTAATAAATTGGGATATAAAGCTAAATTATAACAACAAAAAAATATGTTTTTGTTATAATAAGCAACAATATAACAATAAAGACAAATAAAAGTGATGATGCAATAGAAAAAAGAAAATCTGGAAAAAAAGGTCTAAATATCAGGAGAAGAATCAATATGAGCAACAAAGGGGCTTCTGAGGTGGAAAAAAGAATGGAGACAGGTTCAGGGACGTGAGCGACAAATCAGCCAAGTGTATCACTTTAATGAAGTATCATGACTTCCTCACTGTTCATCCGTCCTCCTCCTGATTCTCCAGCGACGCCATGGTGTCATCGCGACAGGAAAGGTGTTGCTGTCACTGCTGCCCGAGCCCAGCCTGTCGCAGGATAAATTTTAAACCAATTTGAGAAACACGACTCAGGGTCTGAAGGGCCTGAAATTGATTATTGGGAGTGGGTAATGTGATTCTCAAGCGTTTCCTCTGAAATTAAAGAGTGTCTCCACGTTATTAATACGCATGAGATAGAATCGATATGCCTCATCAGTTGCTCGGTGTTCACATTGTGGCCATGTCTGATCTGCTATTTATTCTCCTTTCTGCACCCTCATTCACCTTCAACCGATCCGGTTTTTACTGTAAAAAAATAATAATCGATGATTTAAAAAAAAAAACAACTAAATAGTGGGTATAGTTTACTGGTATTTAACTTGTGTGGCTGTAATTCTTCCATCCCCTCTTCCATTACTGTTTTTTTTCCTTCCCCAAGCAGCAACAGGCAGATGAATTCCCCCAAATCCCAGCCTCTATAATTATAACAGAGTTGTACAAGAGGCAGGCAGCTTTCTCTCCTCTCTAGTATATGTAATGAGCGTGTGTGTGTGTGTGTGTGTGTGTGTGAGCTTAGCTGTGTGTGACTGTTTGAGGCTATGATTGGATGCTCTTAAGGAAGTGAAGCGTTACACCCGTGAACAAGAGAAAGCAAGAGAGATGGAGTTTTTTTTTTAAAAACTGAATGAACGGGAGAAAAATGCCAAATGAGCAGAGGGAAAGATGAGGAAATGGAAAGCCACTTTAAATCAAGCACCTTTTAATCAGCTCACTAACAATGGGGGACATAGAGATAAAAAGCCAGAGAGAGGATCCTGTTGGCTCCCCAAAGCTGCTAAAGTCATAGATTTATGGCTAGCTGGGGGGGAATGCTCTCAACCATGTTTAAGCCAAGCTCCAGGCAATGGGGATTACACTGGCAAGGCCGTCTCCAGACAAGTTATGAATTTATCTGGTTGTTTTTCTCCCAACCTGTACATGCGAACGGGCTGTGCATGTTTGCCCTTTATCAGCCCCTCGAAGCACAGGTCCACCTTCACTTACACTGCATTGAAAATCATGATCCATTAAGCTGACTCTTTTGGGCGTACCCACTTTGACCAATCAAATGAAATTGTTCTTCAGCTAAAAGGCTTGGACTATTTTTTTTCTTTCAACCATCAAAAGACAAGTGGTTTAAACTTCTTGGATCCAAGTGTGTCATAATATCATATTCTTACAGCATCAGATAATGCAATATCCTGCGGATGTATCACATTATCCATATCCAGACAAATGTCACTTCTTTCTGTGATGTAATGACTTCACAAGCGAGCATACTTGATGAAAATCAGGATTATACAGTGCTGTGAAAAGTATTTCATCAAACAAGTTGTAATTATTTTAAATGATGATTTCATTTATTAAGACAACAAACCTAACCAAGCTGACCTAGACCTGTGTGAAAAATTAATCCACCCGTCCTCACCCCCCACCTTTTTAAATGATGAATTATTATGATTAAAACCACAGTTTTTGGAGTCCAGTTTCATTCGCCACATCCAGACCAGATTACTGCCAGACCTGTTGAATCAGAAGATGAAGATATGATGTCAAACAAAGCAGCTGAAATTTATTTAAAGTGCCAAAATGGCAGCCACCTAATTTAAAATCCAATTTTCTGATTAGGATTAGAGAGGCATTTTAATTATATGGGCAAAAAGAATTATGTCAATCATACAAGAAGTGAAAATATAATAATAGTATCATTTATAAGGCCAAAATTGAGTGATTTCACTAAAAGAAAAAAAAATGTAGCATTTGCCACCTTAGATTGAAATTGATAAATACCATCACGTTCAACATAGGCACTGATAACAGCATGCTGAAGTGTTGCAAGACAGACTTGATTGCTGCAGTCTGTTACAGAATTTGGCATTCTCCATGGAGATAAAACTGCCATTGATAAAAGGTATAATACCTGAAAGGAAGAAATATCCTTTAAAAATGGACAATGCAAAATTAAACATAACATAACAGGGGCCGTATTCCAAACCAATGAAGTGTGACATGTATTGTGGACAAAAACAATTACAAAACAATTACATACAGTAATCACAAAAACAATTACCACTTTCATGATTATGTGTGATATGTTATGTATAATAACCCATCCACGCACTGAAACATGCAAAAAGAACTAGACTACATAGTGGTTTCTGAATGTCTCAATTCGTCAGTAGTACATATTATGAAAAGTTAATCATTACTTTTATTTTACATGACTTGTGGCAATTGTAAAACTATGTTAACACTGTGTAACGTAATGTAATGTATTGTGAAAACCTCGGTCCTGCAGGTCTTAGTTTAATACCCCAACTGAATTTCAGCTGAGTGATATATATTTAATTATCATTCCATAATGCAAACACTGAGAGTGTTTCTGTCAAGTCTGAATGAAAAACTTCAAAATAAAGACTGAACATCCTCCAGCACACAGACCCCTCAGTTGAAACATTTCTCTTTTTAGTCAATAGCCGTCTCAGCAATCACATAGAAAACCATTAGTCTGTCTGTCTACAAGAAAACATTTGTAACGCCCTTTTGGATAACAGTAAATTCATTGTTTCGTTTTGCTTTGTTTAAAACCTGTAGATACCCAAACAGACGCCTGAAAGATTTTTTTTAAGGAGACAAAAATGCACCTGAAACAATTTGCTTGCAGGCAATACAGACCCTTAGCACATCACCATAAATGAAGTTAAATGACATTTGCCAAACCTTCTATGCACACCTGTTGGTACTGTGGTGGTAGTTGGAGTCCCGGGCTTTAAGATTAATGCCTTGAACACAAAAATGTCTTCTTCAGCTGTCTAGGGTAGGCAACACTGTAAAATGTGATAAATTACAAATACCACATGCACAGACAAGGGAATGTCCAGCTCTCCGTTGTGTGTTGTCATTTTGTGCCCATCCATCTGAACATTCACTGAAGTGCAGTCACTCAACAGCATTATACCAAAGAGATTGTAGGGCTTGACTCAGTGGATCTTCAAATAACACATTCAACGTGTACAGCTGACACTCAGACACACAGGGTTCAGATGTTTACAGCTTTAAAAATCTGACACTTTATCACTGCACTTTTCCTCACCCCTGTGGCCAAAGTGCTTGCTCACAGGGGGCCGTGAGATTGTTGGGGTTTTCTCTCTTTTCTTTGTATTATTGCAGTGTCTTTTCCTTACAATATACAGCACCTTGAGACAACTGTTGTTATGATTTGACGCTCTATAAAAAATTTTCTTTAAACAGTAAGCTATTTAACATCTGCTGACGTGAGAAGCTAACATTCTGATGCACATTCTTCAAAGAATTTATGAATAAAAAAAAAAATAACTATGCTTTTAAGTGTACTACCCTCATGCAGTTTCATAACAGCATTCTTATTTGTTAATGCAGCGAGTACAAATCAGGAATCCAAACTTAGCAGCTTAACAAGAGCTGATCTCTAAACAGTTTCAAAATTACATGATGGTTAATTTACTGCAATGAAAAATAATCAGACTTGACTTCAAGCCTAAACATTTTGACAAAGCCTGAACAACAAAACAAATAAACACTTTCAGCAACTCTAAATCAGACAGTAGTTTAACTTGGCCATTCATTATCTTGAAATGACAGTCGTTCATTGTTTGTTACAGACAGAAACAGTTTTAGAAGAATTTAAGCGAAACAAACATGTGTTTGCACTGTTTGTTTTGTTTTCAAATGTCAAATGTAAAAATGGCCAAAAGTCTTCCTTACTCCTCATCTTTGCAAAATGTGTTGCTTCTTTCTATGATATCATCAAAAGCAGTCTCACCTTAATTCAGATGGAAAGTTTTCAGAAGCAGGTGGGTCAGTATTACGAGGTCTTTACCATCTCTTTGCATTAGGAGCATGAAGCTCTAGCTTATCTGTAAGCTTGAACATAAACAGCTCATCAGTGAAGTAGCATAAAGAGTGTTTTTGAGTCTCTGTTGCTGTAAAAGGAAAGCAGGAAATCAGTTTATCTGATTATGCACAGTCATAGCTATTTTCACAAAGGGTGCTTTCTTCTCTGCCTGCAAAAGAGCAAACATGAGGAAATCCTAAACTGCATCCAAAGCAATAGTATCTATAGGTTCAGCAAATGAGTCTAAAAGTTTGCTGGGACTTTGTGTATGCTCACTCACTGCTCTTTGATGTGACTCTCTGGCTGTGAGCCCTAGCACTGATGGAACACATCTCTTTGCAAGACTGACATACAGTTACATATAGCTCTTTTCAACTAGTGCCTACTCAGCTCGGTCGTTTTCCTTTACAATCGAGTACCACCTAATGTAAATGGTAAACTGGTTCTTATATAGTGCTTTTCTACTCTGAGCACTCAAAACATTTTATACAACACGCGTCATTCACCCATTCACAAAACCCCTTTTTTCTATGGTTTTTCTATGCAAGTGCTTTCTATTAAACATTCACGCACACTGACACACCGATGGATGCATCGGAGAGCAACTTGGGTTAGTATCTTGCCCTAGGATATTTGGCATGCAGACTTGAGCAGCTAGGAGATTGTACCACCAAACCTTCCGATCAGAAAATGACATGCTCTGCCTCCTGACCTACAGCCACCCCGAGAGGTTTTACCAACGTGGCTGAAAGTCACACTGCATCACTTGTAGGAACGCCACAACAATGGAGGATGTCAAGGCGATGGTATGCCTGCTTCTCAGTATATGGCTTATTGTCAGACTCGGGGACCACTGTGTTGGTTTCCATTTCCCTCGTTGTTGGGTTTCATAAATGTCAATCTGTTGGCATCACATTTTCGGATCAGCTCAGATCACTTTGAATCCTGGCACCAGGGACTACCACCTAATGGAAAACCCTAAAAAGCAAGTTGAGTCAAGCCAAGCTGACCTGAGTAGATACTAGTAGAAAAGGGCTAATAGTTAATGGTGGTTCTTGCAACTTTATTAAAATACTGATAGTTAGCTTCAGATCTCATACCTGTAAGACTGAACCTTACGGATGAGCCAAGAGTAATGCAAGAATAAGGAAATGCTCTTCATGTGTGAACACTCCAGAAAACAGATGAATCTTTTTGAGACTGTTCAGTGATCAGTGCATGTACAAGTCTAATCTAATGATTGTTGAAGGCTGATTTATGAATTCTCTTTTCTATTTCTGGGGCCAAAATAAAGTTGCCAAAACTTTCTCTCCAACAAGACAGGAAAAGGTGGAATAATCCCTTAGCAGCAGTTCCAGATGTGCTGTATTTTCATTCAGTGCAACAAGCACCAGGGCATAAAGACTTGATAGGGAACCAGTTTTGACAAGAAGGGTTCACTTGTTTGATAAAAGAAATAATTTTTGATAAAACACTGATAGTGGATCTATAGTGATATTAAATAATTCACCCACAGCACTGTAAAGAACACAGCACCTGTTGGCTTTCTTGTATTTATGAATTAAACATAAATTGCAAAATCTTCCATCAGTGCATTGAAGCCCATCTGTGACCACCACAGGAGTCATAGGTGCAGCTTTACAGAATAAGAAAGTCCCACATTCAGAGACTTTTGGGACATTTTTGATCGCCTATCCATTCATCCCACTGTAAAGAATCGGTAATGTGAGCATTCAGCGCAGCACCGGAAAGGAGGGTTCCGAATTTAGAATCAAATAAAAGCGAAAGTAAAACAGAAAACTTAGCAGCTTGACGTGAGACATTTGACTGAATTCGAGCTAGCACGCTCCCACGTTTTTAGGAATGGGATTTGCTGAAAAGTGTCATGTTTCCTAGCAGAAAGCTCACAAAGAGATAAGCTTTAAGGGGACAGCCACCAAATTTTATTTATTTATTATTGTAACCTCATAAAGAACCTCTACATGTAATCTTTTGAATTCTTGTTTTTCTATAATAGAACTTTGCAACAAACATTAGGGGATGGTATCAATCCCAGTCCACAGTGGTGAGGATTTGGTACATGGGACATGTGGTTTACCAGTTCTCGAATGTATCATGTGTATTTCTTTCCTGACCAAGAATCGATGTGATTTTTTTTAAAAGCTAGAACTCTGAACCAACTTTGTACTTTTAATCATTTTTACTTCCTTCTAAAGCAGACTGCAAATAAAAGAACTCACTGACACGCTGAACATGTGCTTATAGCAATATTTCAGACAGGAAAAGAGAAAAGAGAGATGTTTGGACTTTCTTGAAATCTGCCTTTGAAATGCAATTATATTTTATTTTCTTCATCGACTCGGTTGTGTCTTTCCTTCACTCTCTCTGCCTCACTCTCCCCTGCTATCAGCACTGCTCTGGGTGGTCTGCCCGTCTGCAGAACAACACATTCCATGCCTTTGGGCAGAATGTCAGGCACAGAATTTCCTCAGCAATAATTCTGCAACGTGGCCAAGGAAGCATTTTTTTATTTATTTATTTATTTTTTCATCTATTCCAAATGAAGCACGTGGCCTTTAAGCAGCTAAACCAGCCATAATGATGGCAGGAAGTGGAGGGGGGGTTGGCTCAGGGTACAGTGATGACTGTTGGAGGAGTGCTTGAGTCCTGCAGCTCCATTTTGCTAGCCGTAGGGCCACTGCTGTGCTCTGGATGCTGTGGTGGTACATCTTGCAGGGAGAGAGCTCCTGTTTCCTACTTTATACATCCATTTTGAGTCAGTGACTGACAGCGTGGTGTGTGTTTCTTGACATTTTGGACTACCCTGAGGGCAAAAATATTTGTGTGCACGCATGTTTGTGTGCACCTGACCACAGTGTAGCTCCCACTGCTTTTCCATCTTTCTCCCACTTCTCCTTCTCCCCAGACGTCAGTGTTTCTTTTACAAAAAAGTACAAGAAACTCTTCTGGGGCTCTCAGATTGAATTTCTGTGTTTCACAAGTGATATTCTATCCACTAAATACACTGGAAAAATGGGAGAAAACATAGCGCTTGGCAGCATTTTCCATTTGCGTAAGGTTGAGTTTAATCTTTAAAAAAAGAGGAGAGAGGGGGAAAAAAGGGTGTGCAAATACAAAAGAAGAAGGGCCGAGTGAAGAGAGAAACTCAAAGAGGGTGATGTAATGAAGTGATAATTCTTTTACTGTCCACTGTTGGAAAACTCTCCCTGACTTTGATAGATGTGTCTGGCCGAGTAATATGACATTTCCATGCTGTAGCAGGAACTCAACTTGAAATGTCAGACTGTGGACTGCCCCCTCCTCTGCCTTCTCTTTCTACTTTTGGTGCACTTTCTCTGATGTGACTGAGGGTGCATGTATGTGTGCATATACGTTTCTTCCTGTGTCCTGTCTCCAAGGTAACGGCAGACTAGATATCTGGGTACACACATTCATACTAAAGCAACTATTCTTTGTGTTCTTGGGTCACTCTTGGTTTTCTTTTTTTAGAATCTCGTGACAACCAGTGCTGTGTTTGATTTGTCTTTTCAACACAGTGTAGACGATCAGTTTAGGTAATGCAAGTGTCCATCAACCTAAGCCTGATAAGGAAAGTTTGGGGTTTTTTTCCATTTTGCTCAGAGTGTTTCTGGAAATTCCATTTATTCTGTTAACTGTGTCGTTTAATAAATGGAAATGTTTTCAATTAATTTTATTCTCTACGCAAAACAAACTGAGAGCCATCAATGGGTCTCTGAGGAGCATTTGCTGTGACAAATGCTGGCTTGCTTCAATTGCGTATTGATTTTGAGGTTCTTTAAAGCTGCCATTCATCAGATTCCCTTGACTTGTTCGTACTGTATTTACTCAACATTTTCATGTTGGCTGTAACGCTCGCCTTTGTGTTCAGCACTCTCTTCATAAAGGGCGCATTTGACTTTGATCTCGTTTTGGCACGTGATCTGGGAAGCTGTGTCATTCCTGCTTTAAACAATAGATGGCTTGCCCAGGAACTTTTTTCATGAATGAGGCTACGGGGCTGAAATCGAAGATTTGTGGTTGACAGTAAATCAGAAAATGGTATTTGGCTCAACTTTCCATGAACCATAAAAACTGATCTTTGTCTGGATTGTTTGGACTTTTTCTTCTAATCTCAAGCATCTTTTCGCGTAGACATTAATACTTCCACTGTAGTCAAGGCCTCATAGTAGGGGGTAGTGCTGTGTGAAGTAACAATCCTATTACACGAATATCGATCTGATACTAGTACCAGCATTGGTATTGATAGTATCCATTTTTAAATTGATCCACCCACCTCTAGTAGGGGGCCTTGGATGCAGTGGGTGTAAATGTGCAGGCACATGTTTGAGTGTTATTTGTTTCCAAGGCTATTTCAACACAGTAGCATGTTTACATACAATATGTAAGAACATATAAAGTCAACTGTCTGACCGTCTTACTGCAAACAGCTCCAGCCTCCCTGGAAGTGTCTTTCCACTCTCTTTGTCACGCTTTCATAGTTGCACATTCTCTCTCTAACTTTGATGCCATCTCTCTCCCTAGCTTTTACTCTGGTGAATTTTGATTTCTCTCGCTTTACACAGATATTTATTTATTAAAGACACACATGGGTCCATAGCAAATAAAATAAATGCATACAAAATACATAAAAAGAAAAGAAAATGTTTCTTTTTTCCTTTTCAAAAGTAACAAAGAAAAAATGATTATATACAAAATAAAACACTATTCCCTTAAAAGTAATTGCTGCCCAGAGAGTGACCTGCCTCGGCAGAGGTTTGCAATCTTAGAGTGCTTGTCGTTATTATTGTTGTTTGTTTTTTTTCCCTGTATGCCATATAATGCCAGGTGTTTATATTGTAAGAATCAGGCATTTATAAAAACACTTTGATCATTCTGAGCCCCATTAATTTTGGGGTTGTGACAAACTTTTTAAAAATTTATATTACAGATCTGAAAGAAGAAAAGAAATCTACTTGAAAGTGATTTGTGTTGTTGCAGAGCTGTATCACTGCACTTGTGTTCATTATGGACCGATTTCTATAGTTTAACAATTTGAAACACTGCAAATGAATCTCCTCACTTTTCTTCTTGTATTGTGGCTATCCTGTGGCTCTCTGAAAGCAAATCTCCCACAAATACATTTGTAATGAGGTCAAGTGCAAAAATAACTGCATCCACGGGCCAGGTTTTTTTTTTTTTTAAACAGTCTGCACCAGAGCTTCTTTTGGGCATTAAAGAGCTACTGTCAGGATTTAATGAAGAAACACAGTTTTGCAACTGAAAGGCATGGGCACAGGTATTATTGCATATGTATATGTAGGAGTTTGACAGCACAAATCTTTGGGAGGAGAATATTTAAATGAATCATATAAATGTGATTTACAGCTTGCAATTTAACACTAAATGTGACACTGAAAAAAAAAGCACAATATTTTGTTTTTGGGATAGTAGTATATGAGTATTTAACTATTAGGAATGAGGAGGGAACTGTCATCAGAATGAATACATAATTGTTATGGGTGGACAGCTGTGAGCACAATGCTAAAAACTTTGGCCCTGTCCTGTAACCTGTCACTCAGTCCTCACCCTCCATGTTTAGAGCTGAGTCCTTCTCTGCTGTTAAATAATAATGCAAATATTTTAATGGAACCAACCAGAACTAAACTGCTCGGTTTTAGTCACATTTCTACATGCATGTTTTACTTACTTAATATGTCTCTGCTCATTTTTTCTCAGCAGTCTACACACAGAGCTTTTAATGTAGGTTTTTTCACTTTATCAGGGCCCTACATTACAAATTGAAAGTTTCTGTAATGAAACTGCATTAGTGTGTCAGATCATTACCTGATTCTTACAATATGACTTGACTTTAATAATTACTGCACCTCACACAGCTTTTCACCAAAAAAACCCAAACAAAAAAACCCCAACAAAACCTAGAGCAATGTGCACATGTATGCACGTTGCACAGGATTTTCATGAACACACAGACAGCTTGGGATCTCACGGTAACTAATGTTTGGTGTTTTTCTATGCACTGTACAGGTCAGCTGTTAAGCACAGAATTCAGTTTATATGGCAGAATAGCTTGTAATGATGCGGCTTTTCTCTGGATAAATCCTGCTCTTCGCTTCAGTCCTCTGGACGTCACACAGTCCCCAACAATTTCTATCAGCAGAGTTTATCCTCATATCAAACACCAAAGATGCTGATTGTTTTTCAGCATCCTCTCATTTTTCTTGCCACACTGTATTCAGAAGAAACACATGCATAAAACCTGTGCTTATATAGTATCATCTTTGATAGAATATCACTTGTTCCCTCGTACTCCCTCATCTGCTAATTTGCACTGCTCTTGGTAAGCAACTACTGAAATGAAATGACTGTATCCTTGTATATAAATTAGCACACTGCTAGTAGATCACCCAAAGAACTTTCCACTTCTCCGACTACATTTTTGCTAATGAATCACCACACTAACTTGCTCCACGGTTTTCAGTCTCAGAACTGACACTGCATTCCCAACGATAGCTTTTTTAATGCCAACAAAAAAGGTTTACGCCAGATCAGTGTGTTACCAAATCTGGCTCTAGATATCAACGATGAGATTTGACCACTCATTTTGTCTTTACTGGCTTTGAAATAAACTTGGAAGTGACAACTGAATTTCAGTCATCCAAGCTAATTGTGAATATGTGAAGTACCTATGAGCCAAGGACTCAGAGCACTTTGAAAGCGGCAAGAAGAAAGAACAGCAGCTGCAAAAACAAAAAGTCCCTGATTAAGCTTCAAACAACGTGAGCCTGTGCTTAACTCAGCAACCTAATAGTAACCTCACCTTACTTTTGTGACTGATAATTTATTAGATTTGTTTTGGAAAAGATACAGACACATAATGTACAAGCTGGTTAAACAAGAGAAAAAAAAAATCCACACGCCTTTGTATTATACATATTGTTTGAGTTGAAGGGTTACATGCAAGTTAACTCCATCACAGCTTACAACCACATTCCAAATTAATGGAAAACCAAACTGATTTCTGCAGCTGCTATTAATCTGTTATCAATCCAGCTCATCACAGGTAGCTGTAGTTTATGATTACTGTAGATTTAAGTCACTTGGCATAACCACTGATATGACTAAGAAAGTGACTTAGATGATCCCTTATTACTTCACATGTAGAGCTTGCTCTCAAAGATACCAGTCTGTTTAGCTCTGTTGCGGTCACAGAAACAGTAACTGTTAAAACGGCTAAAAAAAACATGCAATCATAGAAAACTTGACAGCAGCTGACCCTGTGGCGAGATAGTGTTTTCGCTCAAGCACTGCTTTTTCTTTTGACTTTTCATGTTTGCTATACTGTGTCCAACACTGTGGATGCCTTTGAACGGAGCCTGCTTGAGCCTAACTTTTCCCCCTTTTATCCCTATTTGCACAATATGTTCCATTTTGCAGCTGTTGAAAACATCAAATGTTTGGCCACTTCTAATAGAGGATGTGATAGAACAGCACTGTACTGGTTTATTTTAAGACTACCGAGCCCCCGTGTCCTTTCTTAAGATCATTTCGATACTAATCACTTTCATCAAATGGCAGCTATTTAAAAATGTACACATGTAACTGGAAAAATTCGACAAATCATTTTGTTTTCACGACCCATATCTGATCGTATAGCTTGTGACATTTTGCACACTGTTGCTATGAGCTTTAAGATAAGTATTTTTGTCACAAATTATCTGCAGGGTGGAATAGATGAAAAGGAACTGAAGGTGATCATAATTCCTTCATGTGTTTATTCAATCTTATTTTTTTCATATATACAAGGACATGCATTTATCACACTCCTATAGCATTTTTAATTAAAAAACAATAAAGCTTTAATTTATCATACAGAACACAGAATCCTTTGCAGATCCTACTTCATCATTCTATTTGTTTGGTGTGAAAAATTCTCATTCAAAAATACAAAACCTTAAAAGGTCTTAACACTTATTAAACAATTTCCCCAGCAGTATATACAAGAAAGAAAATATTTCTTCTCAGGCTTAACATCAGGTTAGCTAGCCAACACTATTAGTATTAGTAGTAGAGTATTTAGGTTTAACTCCTTATAATGCTGTTATTTACTTTATTTTCAAAAGCAGCAGAGTGGCTCTCTTATTCGTAGTAATGCTGATTCTTTTCTTCTGTAGGTCTCACCCTCCTTCCATACCACCTACACTCTTCTTTTCCTGTGTCACAAACAGGGGAGCCCTGTGAGGCACTGCGTGACACAGATCCAAGCTGACAGCTTGAAATAACAGTTAACAGCTCTTCTGCCTGGGTCCCTCTGACAAATTCACAGTGCTGTAATGTTAAATGGAGTGTACCACAGACCACGAGCAGGTGCTCTCTGACACCACGCCGACTTCCCTTCAACACCCCTGTCCTACAATCATCCATCCTGCATCATGGCAGCCTTCCTCTTTTCACTCTGTCATGTCCCACCATGTTAGTTTCCACCCGATGGCCCATGCCGCCTTCTTTACTGTAATTTTTCCTCCATGGCCTGTCAATTTTTTCACAATTTTCCTTTTATCCATCCAAGACCTTACCATTACAGCAATGTGAATGATTTTGCCATTATAATTTAATGATAATGAGAGTTAACTAATAAGACTAAATCTGCCATCTTAACAGTCTTTTCATGTGCATAATTCCATGTGCCTAATCATCAGCCTAATGATAATTTATCTACAACTACTTATATTTCAATAAAATCTGATTTCACTGCTAATGCGGTTACTATAATGAATAAAGAAGCCATGTCCAGTGCACAGGAGTGCTTGTAAAGTCCTAAAATTACACAAAGAAAGATTTGACAAAGATTTCAAACTTGGTGTCATTTTTACCAAACTATTGGATTTAAAATACTGCACCCAGAGACCGACAGTTTTAAAAGATTCATAAACAGAAAACTTGACGGCAGGTAAATCCGTTTACAGGAATGAGGTGGAGCACTCTGCCAGGGAGGAAACAGTAATTAGGTTTAGCCAGAGGTAACCATTTCAGCATTGATCTTGGTTTAAGAATGCATTTGAACTTGAGTCTAACTTAGTTATCTCTTTCAACAGGCTAAGGAGGGGTTACAGAGTGGCCGGAGAAAGAGGAAGTAGCAGAAGAGAGCAGTGGAGTTGCTGTTGAGTATTCTTTTGATAACAGGCAGCTGGCTTGTGGAAACAGGTAAGTGTGGTACCGCTTTTGAAGTCAGTTAAGTCCACAAAAATGCTGGAATGGCAGAGAGGAAGCGTCAGCCATCCCTTCACCAGAGGAGTAACTGGAGATAGATGAGAGGTTAGACAGAACAGAATGCAGCACTGCACACAAAGAAGCCAGTTACCACTACAGAGTGCAAGCCAGTCTTTAAATACTGCTCGCTGATGGGGAGATGAGAAACAGGTGTGACGGTTAAGGCTTGAGAAAATCAGAAGCTCCACCAGCAGGCGGGTCCAACAAAAACAGCCAGCCCACAACTCCACCTGAGAGAAAGGAGATAGCAAGAGGCTGGAGAGAGAAAGAAATCGAAAATGGGGGGAAAAACCCAAGAAAAACAGACTGCCTGGATCGTTAGTCACATAGTCACTTTATCATTGAAGAAAATGATTAGATTTTACATTCTGTGTAAGTGAGTGGTAAAAGCACTTGAACCTTGGTTTCAGTATCTCATGTAACCCTATCCTATAGCAGTAACGGAAACTAAACTTTGCTGTAACCCTTGCTCCTTTAGGTTCCACATTTCTGCTTCATTAAGGACAGAAGTTTGACGTGCCCAATGTCTTCATTCTTCTTTGGTGATGGCCTTGCTGCAGAACAAGACCATCATAATACTGAAATGTTATTCGTTTTTTGTTTTTTATTATTTAACAAAAATTAGGGCGTCTATGTAGAAGAAGTCCAATCAGTTTGGGAGGGGTTATGAGGTCATTTTCAAATCACTGAAGTTCATCATTCTACAGTGATTACACTTATTCTACTTATTCACAAGTGGAAAATATTCAAGTTGGTTGCCAATCTTCCCAGGAATGGATGTCCCAGCAAATTCATCCATATGTCAGACCCTGCGATGCCCAGAGAAACTGGAAAAAAAAAACAACAACAAAAAAAAAAAATAAGCGTGACATCTCAGACTCTTCCCTCTAAAAAGAAGACTGAGGTTTTCAAAGCTGCTTCTGAGTAAACCACAGTACTTGTGGAACAATGTCATTTGAGACCAAATCGGAGATGTCTGGCCATAATGCATGGCACCACTTTTGGTAAAAATCAAACACAGCACATGAGCACAGACAGTTATTAGATTGTCTATTACTTGGGCAATGTGACGGTGTGAGTGACTAAACAATACTTTTGTGTTTTCAGTTAAAAACTATATAAACTACAACAATTGTTATTCAGCCTCCATAATAACATTGAACGCCGTATTTTTCTTTTCTGTGTTTTCTGCAGAACATTGTGCATACTCCTGTTAAAAACCCAATAATTCTCGTCCACGACCTTTGTGTACAGCATATTTTCTCATCAACAGAAGCATTGTAATGGAACCCACCTCCCTGATTGCCTCCCCCTTCTTGCTGTGCACATTTCTTCCATTTTCTCCAAAGCTCTTGTCTAGCCAGCCTTTTGTTTCAAAGCAGCGACTTTAATTACTTTAGCCCATGATGGGAGCTTCGCATGACGGCTTTCGCTCAAGCCTGGCATTGGGGAATATTGGAGGAAATGATTTGTATTAATGATGGGTGGCGGAGAAGGGGGATGACAAAAAGAAGGTAAATTATTTGAGACAGAAGGAGAGGAGGAGCTGTCAGGGAAAATGTGCCTGATGAGCCACAAATCATGGCTCAAATGAAGCTCGTCGAACCTTTTCCCAGCTAAGCCACTGTCAATTGTTTATACGTCCAACTGGATGTTTTTGCAGCTCTTCAAAGCAGTTTGATATCAAAGGACATTAGCCTAAGCAGTGAAAATGTATGCTTCTCAAAAACTGTTAAATGTTAGATAAAATATCTTTGCCACTTAACTATTAAATGTGTGCCCACAGCACATCAGTACAGGTGGCAGCTTTAACCATCTGTCTATTGGCATGTCATCACACTTGACTGCTAACATGTATTAGCAGCCGGGATCTCAGGTTGTGAGGTGGCTCATTGATCAGTGCTGATGCACATCCAGAGCATGTTAACAGACTCGAGGTATTCTCTAAGGCCTTTAGATGGCGCAGGCCTCCACAGAGCTTCATCCAAAGGGAGCTAAGTGTTGATCAATGCAGCGAGCCAGGGCGGATAGAGGGAGGGGAGTAAAAACAGAAGAGAAAGGCCACCGCTATCGCTCTTCCATGACACTGAGGATCTGGATCCGCTGGGCTTCCAGGCTAAATTAAAACAACCGGCGTCCCATTGATTCTGCCACTGACAGGGACCATACATCACCTCACAGCCAGGGAACGTGGAAGAGAGAGCAGGGAGAGTAAGAAAACGGGCGAATGGGTGTAATAGAGAAGCAAAGAACACATTCTGGAAAGAAAATGATCACCAAAATGATAGGAGGAGAAAAGAAATAAGAGTCGGGTAAAGGAAAGAGATGCGATTATGGGAGGGGCACCTACTGAAAAGAAAGAACACGGACATACATGGATGGTGGAAAGTGCAGGGGGATGGTGGGAGAGGAAAAGATGAGATGGCTAAACCAGACATAAGCAATTGCCCACTGACAACTCAATTTATTTCCAATGTATTGCTTACGATTACTTAGAAGCTGAGAGAACTTTTTGGTGGAAAATTGGAGGTGGGGGAGAGGCAGGCAAAACAAAGCTTTTGAGATGCACAAAGTGAAGTAGTACAGTAGGAACAGAAAAGCAAAACCATAAATTATGCTTAGAACAAATTGTGATCTTTTCAGTCTGTTCAGTCAACACCTTTCCCCCACCCCTTATTCCTGGGAATTTAATTGCCTCTTGTCTTCTCACAGTATCTTAAAAACCTCATTACTAAATTCGCTGTTTGAAATATCCTTCATCTTCTGAACTCTACGACAAGAGGCATTTTGCCCATTGATTGAAAATGACAGGGTTATTCAGCTATTGTTCTTCATCATTAAGCTCCGTGGCTCGGTATCAGTATATAAATGAGGTCTTGGGGCAAGAATAGGAGTTTGACATGTTTGAAAGTATGGGTGAATTCAAAAGGCTCTCACAAGTGCTAGCAGCGGAGAAACACTTACACTTAGATAATTAAGTGTGAACTGCTTTGATTGTTCTGCCACCTCTGATTTACTGTATTAAAATACTGTAAGGGTGCTCAAAATGTCAAGTACATTCTTTGTTTTCGACTCTCTCTCTCTCCCCCTCCCCTATATATATATATATATATATAGTTCATTTAGCTTGCTTTTAATATCACTGAGTTTGCACCATAGCCAGATGTCATTCAAACTCTGGACTGCAGTGTCTTGGCAGCAACATGTTCCAGCGATGTGATTAATTTTACTTACGAGTGGTGTAAGGGATTGCAATTTGAAATTCATACAGCGACCAATCCCCACGATGCCCTATTACTTTCACAGTTTTGGGTGTCAGCCTGTTTGCTGACAGGCTTAGAGTTGAATGGATTGATAACTCAAATTTGGTCCCTTTGCTTTTAAAGGATAGATGGGCCTCATTTTGACGCAGGGTCTGATGCATACCGCCTCCAGGGAAGTATGCAGAATAAGATACATGACAGCACAGCATAGGCTGGAAGGTCGTCTCACCCCTTGCTTATCAGATCCAGATGAGCATTAACAGCAGCCTTAATAAAAATGCTTGATTCAAAGCTTCTTCACGTAAACTGATGGTTGATCTCCGATTATCTAGCTCCATCTTTTAAATAAAGTATGTGTCTGACACCTGTTCATGTCACAACTCAGAGAATATCAGAGATGATGATGATGATGAGAAATGTCTCCTTTTTCTACCAATGAATTAAAAGTTGTCTGTACATCTAATGGTATAACTTCAAAAAGAAACACTACTGATCCCAGCTGGCAATGGGTGAGCTAATTCATCATACATTCATTTTAAACAGAAAGAGACTAAAATAACAGATTTACATTACCCCGACAGTGAAAACCTTATCAGTCACACAGTACATTCAGCAGTCAGGAAACTTGATTTCTTCAGCGTTAGATGCTGTGTGAGCTCTGCAGCTTCCGCTGTGGGTGCAGGACTCATGGAGAGCAGAGAGCTGACTGCTTGCTGAAGTCAACGTCTTGTTTTATGTCAGTCTGGTATGTGATGTGTGGGTGTAGAGGCGTAGGATTTGTAGATATTTACAGTCACGTTTGACTTTTAACTGCTTTAAAGAGGAACTGGTTACAAAAGATATTATTCTGAATTTTTCAGTAAGTAAAAGGTTGAGAATAATTGACTCTATTTTGCTTTAAGATGTAAAAATAATCATAGACACATGGATTCACACACAGCCAAATGAGGAGCCTCTGGAAGTCTTTGCCCTGCAGTGCTAGAAGAAGACAGGACAGAGAGAATCATTTCCTCCCTTCAACCTTCAGGTTATGGTTCATTCTGGTTATTTTGAGTCAGCGCGATTATGTTCCCCTTTAGTTAGTGGGGTCATGCTGTTCCTGTCTGTTTGTCTGCTAGACAGCTGTCAGAAGAACTTGGTCTGTCCAAAACTTTCTGAAAATTTTGGTCATGGGACACGAGAACAGAAGAGGGGTTTTTTGTATAATTTAGCCAAAATGAGATTTTTTTCACCAAAAGAAAATGAAAAAAGCAAGGAAAACACATTTTCCTTTATAAAATCTTTGCTAAAGAGCTGGACACACCAGGGACTAGAACATATGAGACTAAAAACACTTAACATTTTGCACACCCTTTGCTAGATAAACGATGAACTCTAATAGAGTTATCCACAGTGTAACGTTTGCATAATTGTGCAGCAGTGTTGAAATGTGGGGAACATCCCTCAAATTAGAGGCTGCAGATAGAGCACACCCATCACTCCTGCTGCTGTGTAATGGCTGCAAATATTTCATAAACTATGAGGAAGGAAACTCATATATCTGAGTTATTTTATCTCGATGAGATCAAATACAACATTACTGTGTAAGTTATTTTTGTGTGTCTTTAGGCGTGTGTGAGCAAGTGCCAGTTTAGATTGAATATTTAGCTAAAAATGTTAATGTGCTACTGATTGCGACAATCACTCCTCCAAAGTTAGCTGTACTAAAAGCACAGTACAGCAGTATACCCACTAGAAGTTCATAGGACTTTTAGGTCAATGGACTGCATACATGGAAACCTTGGTCTCAAGCGTGCCTACTCATTGAGAAATTAAGACATGAGACTGACACACAAAGTACAACTGGCATGAATGGGAAAAGTTGAAGACCAGTGCTGTTGATTTCTGCTGGGAAGTTGGACTAAACGTAGCCAATATAAAAGATGGACAATGAAGTCCTGTTATAACGCCTTGAGCTGAGTCGTCATCTTGGTATTTTCAAGTTGATTGTGAAGAGTGAGAAGTAGATCACAGGTCATTATCCAATAAGGATACTGTCATGGAAATGTTCATTTTGTTAATTATTTGCAGCTGTAAACGCTATGCTGTTGTTTACTCATTTTTAGGTTGGAAGTTTCAAGAAACTAAGTCATGTCATGTGCAGAACCAGTATTCAGGTAATGATAAGTGGGTCACATCTCAAGCCTGTTTAACTGAAAGTGAAGAAACCACACCCTATAAACGGAGGAACTGCAGTAACTGTTCTTGAACATGCTGGGGTGGAGACTGCAGGGTCTGGAAAAAGAGGAGATAGCCGTTGTTATGGGGGGGATAAATAGACGCTGCAACGCCGTGAGAGCTCAGAGCTCACAGGACTGTGCTACTGTCTGTTTGCTCTCCCATGTGTATGGTAATAAAGAGTGTTTGATTGCAGCTAACATGTCTGCAGACTTTGTTAATTAAATTTGCATGACAATACCCTGAACAGTTCTCCTTTTGTACTCTTAAATCAAACTGTGGTTCAACGAACTGCAATCGCACTCAGGTGTGGACCAAACCAACCGCACCGAGACCCTTTGGAGAAGATGGTCTCTTCCCGATTCCAAATGAACTCCAGTGTGATTTGTTTACAGTGTTATCTGACCTCGATCCAACCCAGCTGCCAGGTGTAACATAAGGTGTAAGTCTGAGCTAATCGCCTTCCTGTAGCCACATATCCTTTGCATTAAGTGATGAGGCAGAGTACGACAGACTGCTGATTGTTAAGGTACTATGAATGAGGAAAACGCACCTTAGAATAGACAAAATTTACAGTCTGACCTAAAATGAACTTATCAGGGCCATAGACCATTCTCCCATAAACACTGAAAGGATTGGGTCTTTTTGCAGTCACAGGGATCACCCTGTTCCATCTTGGTTCTTGGTGAAAGTTAAAGGAACTCAGTTATTTGTTCTGAGAAAAGAAAACATTTCTAGCCCTCAGGTTATGCAAAAATACATTCTAAGAGTTTACCCAAATATAATTAAGTCAAATGAAATATGAGGTTTAAGCTGTCCCAGATTGGCCGGTCAAACTTGTACAAACACTGGCTTGTCCACAGTTTTATTTTTGTTAGTGTAAAATTGTGTCTTCTCACACAGTTGCATATTTGGGACAAAACACAGTAATGAACCTACAAATAACTTTAAATTCTTTTTTGCACAGAAATAGGACAGTAATTTGACCAGTTCAGATTTGATTTGGTTGCTTTTTGTAGGCTTCTTCCAGATTTCTTTTTAGCAAGCACTGTTCAAATATGAAAACTATGTTATTTGCCAGATACTTTGTTTGCGAGCGTTTCTGTAATTTATATGTAATCCCGGAAACAAACAAGTTGCATATAAATAAAGTTTAACTGCAAACCAATTCAAACTTTCTTTCTGTGGGGTTTCTGCCACACGTGCGCCTCACTTCATTTGACTGTTCTTCACCGTCTAACGTGGACTTCATGGCCATTGTGGATAAAAGGAATGATTACAGTGAACTCTGTGAACACACATAAGGCATTGTATCAAGACTGGAAAATTGGATTGTAATTGGCAGAAGCGCTGCGTGCATGGGTTTTACAGAGGAAAGGTTGGTAAAACAAAAAGAATCTCTGGACAAGATCCCGCGTGAATGACATTTTCTTATGCAAAGAGCTGTGAGAGGTTCGAGAGGTTATTGTATGTCCTTGTAGGTATCTATACTATATGTCTGAAACACTATTACATGAAGTGAACTGGTTTAATAAAATAACTGATTATTGCATTTTCCCCCCAGTTCCTTCTGTTCCTTACCCCAATGCCCCCCCATTTATTTCTGCACTGTTCATCTCCTGTGCTGTTTTTGTTCTCTCTGTTTTTCCTCTCTCATCTTCAGCACGCTCTACTCTCATCACACTTGCTTAGTCATAAATATGCTCTGGCCTTCCTCATCCATCACTCCCCCCTCTGTCTATCTGCTTTTGCTCTTGTTTTCATCTCATACACTCCATCTATTGATATATATTTTTAATACTTCCAAATGATCTTATTGTATTTACCTGCTAAGTTGGAGTGCATTCACCGGTCTATTTCTATTACTCTTGTCCTTCTTATCTCTTTCATTCTCTCCCTCATCCCCATGTTTAGATTTTTGTTTTCCCTTTGAACAACCGCTGAACTTCACAGCTATGGCTGCAAAAGAGGCTTCACAGAGATGCAAATCGTGCGTGCGTGTGTGTGTGTGTGTGTGACCTTGATCTAGGGTTTGTCAATCTTTGAATAAATCAAATTTGATGATGTTTGTCAAAACAAAGAATATAGATATATAAATATAAATGGCATAATACAAAAAAAAGATGCTGGATGTAGCAAATATATTACAAATTAAAACTCCCATGTGCAAATAAATTTTTATTTGTCAGAAGTTTCAATAAACACTCCATTAAAAAAATAGAATTTTCTGGAAACTTATTGCATGGTTTAGGCTGTAAAGGGTAAAAAACATGATGAAACCTAAATAAATCCCTAAATTTACAGTAGTTTAGATATTAGCAAACTGCAGCTCAGTATCTCCTAACTCCCTTGGATGTGTGACAAACAGCTGCAACCCTAAACCAAACCCAGACAGATGAGTGTCAGTGGTTAAAATCTGTTAAATACATTAAAAGACATGAAATGTATTGACAGGCACAGCTTCTTAATGTGCCAACTGTTCAGTAAATCAGGCCAAATGAGAGAATTTATAACTAAACAAAACAAGAACTCATCAGTGAGAGTCATGCAGGGCCAGAAACACGGGTGTGACATTTCGATGGCCAAGCAGCTTACTGTTAATAATGGCTCAGTCATCATCTGCAAATGTTGCCTGGTTTTAATCAGCAGCATGAAGTTTTAGCCCCTGCAAATGATAAAGCATTTGCACAACACTGTGCTAAGAAAATCATTATGAAATTGTAGTGGCTGAAGTTGAGTGATATGAAAATGGGAAAAGCTGGCAGTGCACTGTGTGAAGTCACTGTTTTGATAGGATTCGGCGCTGAAATAATGCCAACCTGTAATCCCCCCTGAGTGAAATGTAGTCTTGTCTCTGATTGAAAACCTTTTGCCTGAAAATAAATGAAAAGCTGGCTAAATATGTTCCGCTGGGTTTTAAATTATCAGTCAAATAAATACAATTAGATGGTTAGGAATCGGTTAGAAAAAGATAAAAGGAGGCAGAGTGGGGTGGGTACAAGTTGTACAGACACAAGTCAGTACACAGACAAGCAGATGAAATGATCCTTAACAAATCTGTGATTGCTTTGATGTGGAACAAAGTGTGTGTTTGTTGAGACCTGAGTGATTAAGAAACAAAGGCTTTTTATGAGGCCTGCAACAGCTGTATGTGTTCTAGTCCGCATGCACTTTGCCAAACCTCTTGGTCTATGCCAAATTTAGATTCAAGCCAAAAGCACCAGGACAGGACCCAAAAATATATCTTCTGCCATATACACTGCTCAAAATAAATAAATGAAAGGAACACTTAGAAAACACATCAGATCTCAATGAGGTAGATAAAAAAAATCATGCTTGATATCTATTGTATACTGATATATACTGGGTAATGTGTTAGGAATGAAAAGATGCCACTTTGTTTGAGGGAAACAAAAATGATCAACCTACAGAGGGCTAAATTCAAAGACATCCCAAAAAATCTTTCTTTTTTTTTTCTTTTTAATAATGCGGCAGCTTAGTCCATTCAGCTGAAATTTAAATGCAGCAACTCAAAATTGTACTCAGTAGTTTTTATGGCCTTCACATGCTTGTATGCATGCCTGACAACATCAGGGTGTGTGCCTGATGTGACAATGGATGGTGTCTGGGGGATCTTCTCCCAAATCTGGGCCAGGGCATCCTGAACTCTTAGACAGTCTGAGGTGCAACCTGGCAGTCTTGAATGGACTGAAACATAAGGTCCCAGAAGTGTTCTGTTGGCTTTAGGTCAGGCGAGTATGGAGGCCAGTCAGTGGTATCAGTTCTTTCATCATCCAGGAACTGCCTGCATTCTCTCGCCACATGACTGGCCTCACCCACCAGACCAACTGCACCAGTGTAGGGTCTGACAATGGGTTCAAGGATTTTATCCCGATACCTAATGACAGTCGGGGTGCTGTTGCCTAGCCTCTAGAGCAGGGGTAGGGGGAACTCCAGGCCTCAAGGGCTGGTGTCCTGCAGGTTTTAAATGTGTCCTTGATCCAACACAGCTGATTCAAATGGCAAAATTACCTTGTCAGCATGTCTTGAAGTTCTCCAGAGGCCTGGTAATGAACTAATCATATGACGTACGTAATCATTCCATAGGTTTAGCACCTTCTACGGCCCTGTACAGATCTGCTAGAGTAACTGTAACATCAAAGCAGCTGAAACTGATTAATAACCCCCTCTGCTACTTAACTGACCAGATTAATATCCCAGAAGTTTAATTGACTCGATGCTGTGCTTTTACTAAGAAGTTTGATTGGTGTAAATACTCTATTTCACACAATTTAGTTTTGGTTTTTGGTTTTTTGTAGTCTTTGCTCTGTATCAGAGCATTTGTTTGGTATACTGACTCAGATAAAATAAGTGATGGCTTGCATAGTGGAAAACTGAATTGAAACATGGTTATAGGTTACAAAAATATCAATAACATTAAAGACATTTAAATGAGCTAATGTCTTGCCAGTTAACTGAAATGCACGCCTTTATCATCAGTGACAAAACATTCACTTGATTAGAACGGAGTTAAATAGCACACGGTTGTTGCAGTTGTTTGTCTTGAGATTCCTTAGCATAATGCTGCTTCTTATTGATTTTTGGGGGCGTTTTTTTTTTTCTTTCTTTCCAGACACTGGGCTGTTTCCATCCCCCAGGCTGTATTTTACCCATGTGTGCTTTGCATGATTTGAATGAGAGGGGGTTATCCTTAATATGGTAATCTCGAGCTCTGGCTGTGAGCACAGCAGTACCACCCATCTGCTGAGTATGAAATGAGTATAATATTTTGCATTTTAAAGCTAAGAAAAATCTTAATCTCAAAAACCCAATCCATTTCTTACCTGAATATGGCTTAATCACACCTATTGTGCATTTTTACTGAGTCCAACAGAGGTCTTTTCACATTATCTTATGTGTTGTTTGGCAGATTGCAACGTGTGTAAAAACTCCAGTAGTGAATTACCCAAAACGACAATTTAAATCCACTGATTCAATGAAAAATGGATTAACTTAGTTGGTATAGCATGAAATCTCCATCTGTGTAGGCATGGATCTGTGGGGTTTTGGTGTAAAGCCCCAATAAAACTGGACTGAAAATGCTGCCTTCAAAATGTCTGTGAAGGTTCTCATTCATCCAGGTCATGGTAGTCTAAGGAGCTTGGAAAGAAAAGCGTCTGGACTTCTCTAAGTTTCTTGAAGACGTTTCACCTCTCATCCGAGAAGCTTCTTCAGTTCTAAGAGCAAATGGTGGAGAGTCCCAGAATTTAAAGCCTTGTGGGAGTGTCTCCCAGGAGGGTCATGGACCCCCTGTTGATCCTCTACCTAATCACCTCTACCCATTCTATCATGTGATTACCTGAGGTCAAACGGCCCAGGATGTGAGTGGGCGTTAAGGCATCTGGGTCTGAAGTATACTGAAGTATACTCCCAGTGTACTTCAGACCCAGCCACACACTCAGACAAAAACTGGTTCATCCCAAAGACAAAACTCCTAAACACAAACTCAACAATGTAGTGTATGCTGTACGGTGTAGCGAGGAATGCTCAGACCTCTACATTGGAGAGACCAAACAGCCACTTCATAAACGCATGGCACAGCATAGAAGAGCCACCTCGACGGGACAAGACTCAGCTGTCCATCTGCATTTAA
>VVHJ01061072.1:0-10884 GCA_015107715.1 Tylochromis polylepis | reverse complement strand
TTTTTCGGGACGTAGCTCTTTCGTTCCCGGCTATCTCGACTCCTCTGTAGAAGGATTTCTCCGAGAAGGGGAGGGCAGTGAGGCACAGCCCCCCATCCCCCGGCGCCCCCTGCTTTGCCCCCCCTTCTTAAGGAAACCATCTGCAGAGGAGTCGAGAGAGCCAGGAACTTGTGAGTTGTGTATGTCCACTCAGGCAGCATTCATACCTGCTCTGTAGGCAGTTCGTGTCAGAAGGAGAGTGCACAGTGGGGGCACCAGGGGGCAGAAGGTGGTGCCTCAGTGCCTCTCTCCTTCTGAAATTGTTAAAAAAAAACTCAGTTTTATCTTTATTTATATATATTTTTATATGCCTCTCTCCTTCTGAGAGATAGAGATGCTCCAGAAACAGCTCCTAGAAGCTCAAAATCAACTCAGAGAAGAGGCAGTTAAACATAGGCAGGACCTGAAATCCCAGCTCTGCTCCAACAGCGCCCTTCATAATTTGAAGGTCGAGACCCTTGATCCAGAGCTGAAAGGAGCCAAAGCTTCCTACCTTAAAATCACACAGGAGCAAAAAGAACACAATTCCTCCACTGCAAATGAAATGCAAAAATCTAAGCCTCTGGAGGAAAATGACACTGAAAAACAAGAAAAGGAAGAAAAAGAGGACTCCCTGCCATCCGCTGCATTGTCTGAACACGACTCTTTGCAAAGACTATGAGACAGACAGAAAATGATTACTACCAAGCTGGCTAAACTCAAAACTGAAGTTAAGACCCTGCCAGAGTTAAAACCAAAGAAGAAGAAGCCGAACTGGCTGCTTTGACTTTTCACCTGATTTGCCTCAACATCGTGTCCTAAAAATCATATTTATATACAACTAAATTGTCAGTGAACATTTGAACCCCACTCAGTCGTGACAGATGGCCACCCCTTCCTGAGCCTGGTTCTGTCGGAGGTTTCTCCCCATTAAAAGTGAGTTTTTCCTCCCCACTGTCGCCAAGTGCTTGCTCATAGGGGATTTTTTTTTTTAAACCAACCTCTGATAAGTTCACTGGCATCAAATTTAGGACTCAGCAAATTTGTAAATGGATGATTCCTCAAGTGAGGAATCATCCATTTAAAACATACTTGCAAGTCATATTTAGTTGTATATAAATATAAATGGACAATTGGGGAAAAAAAGAAAAGAAAATTGGAAAAAAATAGATGTGTCATTGTTTCATATCGATTTCAGATAACATACCATTTGATGTCAACATATTTTTGTTTCATTTGCAGTGCTTGTGGTGTTATATTCTTGTGATTCTGTTCATTTTATGAGTATATTCTTCTGCCTTGCTTCACATATTTACTGCTGCTTGGCTAGCTTCAGCACAGGTAGAAACATACACATCAGAGAATCGGCCATGCATCGGCCTGTCGAAATACAAATGGAAAACTACAAAAATAAAAATATAGAAAACTTTCAGATTAGCAAACCTATCAATGGAGCCACTGTTCCCATAGTGAAAACACATTATTTCATATTATGTTCAAGTCGGTTGTTATCCAATTTTAAAACTATAAGATATGATAAAGTATATTTTTAGTTTACTTTGTTAATAAAGAAAATTTTTAGGATTTTCAGAAACTCTAACATTGCTTCATATTTTGCTATGTATAATCTTCTAACTCCCGTTTACATGCAGACCTGTGGCCAACTTTACAAACCATTTTGAATTTTTTCCAGCTGAGGCATTCAAAATAGATAACCAAACTGGTGATAGTCACAGTGTAATGTGGGCAGCTGCCTGCCTAATATAATGTAACATCATCACAATATTTTACACAAAATGAGCAAATGTACCTTTGTTTCCTCAGCTAAGACAGCTGGGCTGCTGTAGCTTGTGTTTATGTTGAGAGTGACATCTGATTTAAAAGCAGGGAGCAAATCAGCATATCAGTCAGCATAGAAACAGTGCCATAAATTTAAGGAACAAAGGTCAAATTCTTCATGTATGTACATCCACAGACCACATGTGCACTGTACGTGTACTGTTGTGCACATATGACAACTCAAGTTTGTGGCATTAAAATTGTATTCTAATTTTTAAAATGGCCAACAGCGCTGTACACAACGGTAGACTGGTGCCTAATAAGCAAGCGAATAATGCAGAAAACAGAGATTTGACATGGGAAACCTCTTGAAGTACACTGAGAGAGCGAGAGAGCTGTGCAGGAAGTGCGATTTTATCAGGGTGGAAGCAAAACAGCAAAGTAAGATGACAATGTTTATCAAATACGAAGCGTAGTTTTGATCTTCTTTTGCTGCTGGTTCAGTGAATTTTGGTTTGGTGAGTGACAAAACCTGCAGCATCAGAATCTGTGAGATGTCGGCTTTCAGCCCCGACAGCGTGATTTTTCGTTTTTGTGGGCCGATGAGCACTCAGCATACTTTAAATCTCACTGCTCATCTCTCATTCTTTCTTGCAGATGGCTTCATGCAACCCACATTCTTCACATCACCGCCTCTCCCTCATCACTCAGGCTCCATTTAAGCCTCTTCATCTCCATCACCAGCATCTAGATTCCGGGGAGTCCTGTCTTAATTCCTCTCATTGCTGGGATTGGCCATCGGAGTCTAACCACCAAATACCTCAAAGTGAATTCTGTACATCAATAAATGATGTTCAAATCCTTATAATGATCTCTCCTTGAGCTTGTCCTGTAGATGATTGAAACTTGAACACAACTAGGTGTTCCAATGATATTGTTATGCTTCATCCCAAAGCCCCAACCACTTTATTGATTTGTGGACTTCAGTCAGGTCCACAAATCTACTGAACTGGTTGCACAATTAAAACTTGTGCACGTAGTTGTTGTTTTTTAAGTTCATTAAAGATATATAGCACACAGTCATTCCAAACGATTAAAAGCTTAAAATCACCATGAAAAGACATCATGCTTGTGATGAATGTATGCAAACTTCTGATCATAACTGTACTTCCACAAAGGCTTCAAACTTCGGGCCTGGATCATAGACACTATATAAAAATGCATGTGGCATTGTTTTGGTGTAATGACCTATTGGTTTTGTACTGATGACCATCCTTTTTTAAAAGATTTTTTATTAAATATTATTTTGGAGCCAGACGTTAGCATATTTGGATGAGCGGTTGGAGTGTTAGCACACTTGGTTACCAAGCTACTAACAAATGCTACAGATGCAATGCACATAAACCTGTACTTGCTAATAGTGCTAAGTAACTGACTAATAATATATGAAAATCTCCTACACCTAAACTGAAGCAAGAGCTTCTTAGACACCAAATTATTATAAGCCAAATTATTAATCAGAAAAGGCATTTAAACTGCACTAAACACACAAACAGTTCCAAGAGTTCCAGTTCAGTGAAACTGATTAGAAGCAGTGCGGCTGAGCAGACTCACGGCTGGCTACAGCTCCAGGATTGAGCCATATAGGCTGTAAGCTTTTTTGTTTGTTTTATATAAATTCTCATAAATATGCTTTTTAATGCTATTAAGTTTGACATTTTAACATGAGCCTATGAGGGTTCAATCACTTTTGAAGAAAGTTTTAAGTGGCCATTACCTTATTTGTCCTATGGGTGGTATGAGGATCTATGGTGCTGTTGCATGCTGTCTGAAACACTAACTTTAACTCAAAACTCCTACAGAGCTGGGTTTTTTTCATAAGCTGAAAAAAAGAAAAAATCTGATGAAAATTGGCTTCACACTGTCACACAAATGTCGGCCCAAACCCATTAATACTGTTATTTGTTTAGAGGCTGATGAAGGTATTAAGGCAGCAGTGGAGAGAAAATAAGGTAGTAAATGAGTGGAAGGCCGGCTGTTATCTGCTCAGTATGAAGCAAACAGCACAGAGAGAGGACATAAAAGATTGAATTTGTCGAAAATGGACTACACTGGTCTGTATTATCAACAACCCAGATCCAAATACATTTTCTTATTTATCTCAAACTTGTGCTGAGATAATCAAGTAAAATGTGGAGTCACAAACATCCTCCCCCCCTCACATAACTGCAGCTCGGCATCCGTGTGTCTGAAACCATCAACTGAACATGTGACACTGATTACCTTAAAGCTACAGCTTGTGATTTCATTACCTCACATCAACTCCATTTCATCAGGGTTTTTAAAATAATTTTTATGCACACACACACACACACACACACACACACACACACACACACACACACACTAGCTCTAGCATTTTCATTACAATAAATGTCTGTTTTGTAAATGAAGATTGTGATATGAGCAGGGATGGAAATCAGAGCTATATGCTCACCAGTGGCAAGCTTGTTTCACCTCATTTTATTTCATCTAAAATTTGAAAAGACAAACAGATATTTACATGCAATCAAGTCATTTTCATTGTTGTAGCTGCATGATGACAGTGGCAGTACACATTTAGATTAACAGAAAAAGGTTTCTGCACGAGACTCTAATAAGGGAAAGTCACAGCGTGGTCAGTTCAATGATCCTGAGGGGAAAGATGACACAGCAGCAGGACTAAGGAAAAACCTCTGTAACGGCAGCATTCAACACCATGGAATGAGAACACATTAGGCATGCTAAGATACGTACAAGGGGTCCTTTGGTGTTGCCATCTTGATGCACTGTCTACCTTAAGATAACAGTTCTTTTATTTAAAGTGCAATAAAGTCCGCATTAGGAAGTTGTGAGACGGCAGGCTGAAAAATGACACTCACCACAGTGCTTTTAAAAGTAACACCATGATGAGATGGGAGTGAGAGATGACTGTCGTGACTTGGTGTGTCTCATATCGCTGATGGTAGTGGCTGTAGCAAAACAATATGTGTAATGAGTGACTCCTTGGAACACTAACAAAGTTGTGATTGCAAGGTACTAACTTGTCTTGGTGCTGAAATGATGGTGTAACCCATTTATTGAGCAACAAAGCCAAGAGCCTGCAGCCACGCTAGCCTGCTTAATGCTAATCTGAAGATTTAACAGTTCTATTTATCATGTTTGTCTTGTTTTATCATGCTACCATGGTGATGTTCACCCATTAGAGACAAGATGCAGCTAACATGGATTAGTCGGATCACTGAATGGTACATGAAAAACATGCAGTCACTTTTGTTTGTTTTTAATTTTCAGTGACATTTTACTTCACCCCAACTTTAAATTGAACTTTTCTCTATGTTGATGCCATGAAATAAGAGTTAAACCTTAACTCATAATATGCCTGAACTACTGATGTCATTGGTTTGGCAGTAATGCTATTAAATGGACAAATGGGATATGATAACTCTATAGGGATACAAAAAAGTACTATAAGTCATTTTTAATAACTGATAATGAATTAATCTGGCCTTATTTTATTACCCGTCACTGTCAAGTACTATAATAGAGTTGCCATGTATTTTGTACCAACAATTGTGCTATATGATGATGTGATGGCCCCCTTGCCTTGGCTAGAATTGCTGTTTGTTTTTCCCTTCGTGTTGATTTGCAGATTTGCAGTCTTTGCCCTCGCTCATCCATGTTGTTTCTTTTGTTTAATAGATTCAGGACCATGACAGTGAGGTAGTTGGTGTTCATTCAACCTGTTTAAGATGTTTTGTGAAGAAATGAATGTTGAATATAAAGTCTCTCTCTCTCGCTCACCAAAGCAGCTGCCTGTTGTTGTTTGCCACTTTGTATTTTGCTCCTAAAATGTGATCTGTGGCTTCCCTGGCAGAGAATAATCCTTCCAGTGCCCAGCTAGCATGAGGATTCAATTTAGACTCTGAACCCCAATTAGCGGTGATGTGATGCCCCTCAGCTTGTGATTTAGACTCTTTTTATTGGATCAGACCAAAGGCTTGATGTTTATGTAAGAGTACACCTAACTTAACAAAGGGCTGTGAGGCTGACAGCCACCTTCTCTGCTATCAGAGAGCGAGCCACCTCACACTGTGCCTGTAATCACTGAGCAGGATCCCGCCACAGTGGCAATCTGACACAGAGCTTTTTCACTCACAAAGCTTTCGTTTCTCCTTCAGTCTCCAAGGCTCTTTCATTCCATCTGTGATCAGGCAGAAACTGAATGCTGAAGTCGATACAAATGTAGGTTAACCTGGAGAAAATCTGCCTCTACTTAACTAACCAGGAAAAGTGTTAGCGTGTATTTTAATACACTATGCTTCCCAATTGGCCAAACTGAAATAAGTTTAAATTGACCCTTGGAGTCCTAAGAATATTTGGACCAGACGGTCCTTGTTGGCTCATTACAAGCTTCTGTGACTTGGCTCTGCTGTATTTTTAGGCATGCCCGGTGGAACAAATTCCAAAAGCTGCCTTGAGATGGACTCCTGTTGGAAAGCAAAAGATGGGCAGGCTTCAGGCCACTTGGTGTACAGAGGTTCATGGGGTGACGCAAGATGTTGACAAGGAGAGAAAACTTATTGCAGCCTTGTGTCCCATTAGAGACAGTGTGCAAAAGATGAATATAGTCCTTTTTGGTTCCTCTGTGATGTTGTATATATCCACAGCGGTGTCCTGAGCTGAATGTTAAAGGATATGACTGGCACAGGCACGGCTGCCATCTTAATCCTGGTTTAAACCAGCTTAAACCAGGAAAAGTCAAAACACTACCAGTACCAGTCAAAAAACCCAGACAGTATATAAAAGTTGACTGCAGCAATCCTTTCAGTGGCCTGTGGATTAGCATTAGCAAAACCAAATCTTTCACATGTTGGCTGTTGCTGTGTTTATTGTTTCGTGTAGCCAGAAGTCATCATGTTTAAACTAGAGGATGTAGAGATATATAAGGTATTTAGAGCTAGCACAGTTAGCTAGGTGCGTCAATAGACTATAGGGGTGCATCATACAGGTAGGCACATGATAAACTCTAGTTTTTTTAAAAATATTTTACAATTTAAATTACTCTTAAGGTTAAGCACAGACCTCTTGGAAGATCTTTTAGTACATAACTGCAAAGCTCCAAAAGGTTTCAACACCTCATATGTAATGGGGATATTCACTTTAGTGGTTCATATGTGCTGAGAGATGGAGACAGGTGGGTAATGCTGCTGGTGCCTTTAGCCACAGCTGTGATGTAGTGGCCATGTCCTTAATCAGGCATCAACTTAGATGCATTTTAAAATAATCTTCTGGATATTTTTCACGAACAGTAAAATTAATTATAGGCATCAAAAAAGCTTGAAAAGTCTTTATTTTTGCTGTAAAGATGGCCATTTTTCCATGGGAGTCTATGGGGGACTGACTCTCTTTTGAAGCACTTGAGCCTTTGGACCTCAAGTTAGAGGGATTGTAGTTTTTTATGCATTTTTAATAGCCTTACACCGTTTTGAAACTTGAATGTTCTTTATCCTTTGAGCATAAAGATATAATTGAAGACATGTGATCAGTATTCTGATACCCCACCCCCACCCAACAACCGATGTTAGACAGATCTACTCTTTGGAAAAACTGATTAAAGGCCAAAGAAAGGACTCTTAAAGATGCAACCAACATGTAGGTAAATATACTCCTCAGCATCGATATTTAAAGCACTGGCAAGATTAAAGGTTACATCATTCACCTCTAAGTGAAATGCCATAAATTTGGCAGCTTGGCTGAGCCAGCAGTAGCTTGAAACACATTTGAATGAAGGAGGGAGCTGACTTTCTCGGTATCTGAGGAGATTGCTTCAAACCCCCCTCCGACTGGAGGCAGATACCAGAACTGAAATGCATTCGAGCGCAAGCCGGAGGAAGCGATGGTAGAAAAACAAATGTGACATCTTGTGTTATTGTTGCTGTGCCCACACGTGTCGCTGTCAGTTTATGTCAGGGCTGAAAAACCGACTGCAGAAATTAGATATGAGTGGTTACTCTGAATTGAGCACGAAAGGCGGCAGTGGAAATGAGGCTGTACATGTCTGCAGCCCAGAAATATTTGCACTGTCTGCTTGTCTTTTACCTGTTTTATATTTTATCCACCTGTGTTCCCTTGCCTCTTGTTCACTGTCCAAACTCCACTTGCTTTCACCGTCTTTCTGCCTTTATTTCTTTGTCTGGTGTCTGGATCCTTTTTATGGCACATATGTTCCATCCTCTTTTTACTTTCTTCCATTTTTGGCTTTCCTTTTCATTTAGAGCCCTTATGTTGGCCTGATGAATTCACTGGCTCAGTTAAATATAGATTACTGTGTTTGTGAATCTGAAACACAGATCATTCCCCCTTCCTGTTTTTCTATAGGTTTCTATTCATGCATTGGGCTATTTCAGTGGTCTACCCATATTCTCCTATTTGCTGAATGCATTTCAAAAGCCTTTTTCCTGCCATATCACTTACGATTTGTCACAAATTGTGCAGCAAAGTATTCCCTGAACGTAAACTTGAAAAAGCGTGAGTGATTGTGGGGATTATTAAAGTGCATCACTTCACCTTTTTATCTCCCCTTCTCCTCCCCACATCTAATTTTCTCTGCTGTCCATTATTATCTCGCTTCTCATCACCTCAGCTCAGCAATCTGACCATGTGCTCATCCCTCACTTTTCTTTTTTTTGCCACTTTAATCTCTTGTCTATTTGTACTTGATTTAATAGCTTCTGTCTGACTTTGTCCCCTCACAGATAGGAAAGATTTGGAATGAGTATAGAATTTTAAAAGGAATCTCATGGAGTTAAAATAGTCTTTGAATACTGAGTAAACAGCTTGGCATTCACACATTAACATGTGGGACAGATATGAGCTGCTGATATTTGTACACAGAATCTGTATTTTCTCTTCAGTGCAAATTGAGATAAAACATTTGCAGCTCATTCACACATCCACACACACAGATGCTCACACACACAGTGAGCTACCATGCAAGGTGGTGGCCCAACCATCAGGAGCAGTGTGGAGCTCAGAATCTTGCCTAAATAACTGCTGTTCTACTAATACAGGTTACTGGAAGTAAAAGCTTTCCCCCACATGCTAAGCATCAGTGCTTATGGAAGGGACTACAGGCAACTGATGACTGGCACATAAAGTAGGTGATTTCAACTTCCATTATTTTCTGTCTCCAGAGATGACCAAATTTACAGCGTGTAATGCTACGTATTGTTCAGGTTTAAAACAAATGTAAGCAGGCAATGAGAAGGTAACAAGACTTCATTTGCTCCAAACTCACATCCTATGAGTGAAAACAAGGTCACTCGGGGACAACCGGGACCCAACATGTAGGTGCAACTGTCACCACTCCAACCACTCACAAAAAAGGCCAGTTGGACAACTGCATCTTAGAAGCAGCAATTTATTTTGTTTCGGACGTGAGCCGTGCCCAAAATAACAAACAAAACGATCTCTACGTTCCCTAAGTTTACCTATCCAAACAAAAACAAACAAAAGACAAGATCTTAACCTAACTCCTACCACAAAACATGAGAAAAAGGTTCAAAACAAAAAGGGCGGCTCACTCCTACCTGCTGCGGTGTTCAGTATGTACAGTGATTATAAATCACAGGGAGTATTTACAACAGCTATTTAACTATTTACAAAGATCCTCTAGCTCATCCAACATAACTCAAAGATTAGGTATCTCACAGGTTATGAAAGACTGCAACTCAGGGTTGTCACACAGAACTCAAATTACTAATGATCGGCTGGCGCTTTGTTGGAGGTAGCGGAGGCAAGGAGAGCAGGGCACGGTGGCTGTCAGCTGGCGGTTAAATCTGCTGGCCAATCCCTCATCCAATCACCAACCTGGAGGAAGAGATATACAGAAGACACACACCCAAACACTCCCCGATGGGAGGAGTCACACATGTCACAGATCACAATCCCAAGCACAACAATGAACTATAACAAAGGTAAGACTTCAGCATGTAGGCAAAAGGAGTCCAACCAATGTTTGTCAACTGCTACTGTAGCTGCTAGCTTCTGTTTCAACATGGGAGTCTCATGAGAGTCTGACTCTCTCTAATACAGAATTACTTAATACCAAGCCCTAGGCTTAACCTTAACCCTCAGTTAACCCTCAGCTCTCTCTAGTAGAGAGAAAACATTTGAATCTGGCTGTTGGCACATTCCTTATCATTAAAAAAGGCTTCACTAAAACAAAAAACCCATTTTATTTAATTAAAAGACAAAACAAAACAACAAAACTAAACACCAAACATCCAAACTTTTCTATACGGAGTTTGGATTTCCCACAGGAACCTACCCGAGGGATTAATAAAGTCCTATCAATCTATGGGTTCTCTCCAGGTAGTCCAGCTCCCACAGTCCAAAGTCATGCTTGTTAGGTTAACTGGTGATTCTGGATTGGCTGGAAGTGTGGATCTCAGCATGGATGTTTGCCTGCCTCTTGTCAGGGTGTACCAAGTCTTGCCCATGAACAGCTGGGATAAATTCCAGCATTCCCACAACTCTGAACTGGACAAGCAGTCGGCAGACAAGAAAATTGATGGTTTCAATAAAGAGAAATCAAGGCATCAATTTTCTTGTCTGCCGACTGCTTGTCCCCAGACTAGTGTGTGTGTATCAAAAAGTCAGTCACACTTCTGTGAAATCAAACTGTCCACTTAGGAAGCAACACTGACTGACAATCAGTTTCACATGCTGTTGTGCAAATGGAATAGACAACAGGTGGAAATTATAGGCAATTAGCAAGACATCCCCAATAAAGGAGTGGTTCTGCAGGTGGTGACCACAGACCACTTCTCAGTACCTATGCTTTCTGGCTGATGTTTTGGTCACTTTTGAATGCTGGCGGTGATTTCACTCTAGTGGTAGCATGAGACGGAGTCTACAACCCACACAAGTGGCTCAGGTAGTGCAGCTCATCCAGGACGGCACATCAATGCGAGCTGTGGCAAGAAGGTTTGCTGTGTCTGTCAGCGTAGTGTCGTGACGTGGCAGTGTCTGGAAACGTCGTGG
>VVHJ01061070.1:0-14488 GCA_015107715.1 Tylochromis polylepis | reverse complement strand
TATATATAAAGATTACTAACACATGATCGGTAATTTTTGTTTCCCAACACCGGTCATAACAACACTTCCACTCAGCGGTGCTGCCTTTAGGAGCAGCTGGGATTTCTGTGAAGGTCTGTTGATACATTTGGTCTTGTGTGGCGGCAAAACATAGAGGCGTTGACCATGTTTAAGAGTGTAAGCTTGTTTACATGACTGGAAAAAAAAATGCAATCCATAAGTAAAAATTTCAGGTTATTACTGCAAAATTTAAACTTAGTAACTAAAAATTTCAAATTATTTTCCCAAATTCAAAGAATCGGGCAGATAAACAAACAAAAGAATGTAAACAAAATTTTTTAAAAAACAAAAATGGGTTTTAAAAAATGTAGGAAAATGGCAGTCCCAATTTAGACAGTTTTCAGTCTCAGGTGGAGACATACGTGTTACAGATTTTCTTTTGTGAAACTTGTGGTGCACAATAGTTTAAACAGAATTTTGCATTGGATAATTTTTTTGCAAAGTATTAAAAAAAATGAAACTTTAAGTAAAAATTACAGTCCTGCTTAAGTAGCTTAATGGGGTTCAAGTTGTATGATCAAAATATATTTTAAGCATCCAGAGTAATAATATAGTGAACACAGTCTAATAATAATATAGTATTTTAAGCATCCAGACTCACTCACTCACTCACTGTATAACATCACTTTTCCGAATCATATGCATTATATTATTTGTTCACTGTAGCTGGTAATCATGTTACTTTATTCCACATGTTGTCACTGCAAGGTTCTTTCAAGTTTGCCATAAACTGCATTGTGCTGGTCTTTGCGAAACCTATAATATTAAACCTGCCTAGCATATTCAAGTCCTGAAATCCCAAACAAAGTAATGTTTAGAACTTTTATTGTTCAACATGACATGTCCCATACATTTAAACAGAGGCAGCACACGGCATAATTAACCACCGACATGGCTTCAAATTCTTGCCTTTTGCATCACAGAATTAGAGGATGGTACCTTTAATCATGACGGTTACTCAGTCTTTAAGAGATGACAAGATCAGGTGAACCCGAATTGTTATCTGGCTCATAAGTAACGATCGAAAACAAGAGTTAATAAGCATTCGCCACTTACAGAAGACTGGCTTCATTATTGATTATTTCATGATACTGAGTTTCATTTCTGGCTAAAAGTCCCAAAGAAGTTTCAGGTTCACCTGATTCTTAAACTGCTTAATGGGCCACTGTAACGCCTAGTACAAAAATTCAACGAAATTTGCACATACACTATTAGCCTGATAACAAATACTGCATGAAAAACAGATGTAATCACAGACTTTTAAATTAGTCACTCATAATAATGACTGTGAGTGACAGTGTGAGTGCACTATTCCAGTGGCTCCAGGACAGGTAATGAGTGACAGAGCTGCGTAAAAGTGACCTCTATAATGTAGAATTTAAAACACTTTCCAAGATATTACATAAATTAGTAGAAATGTGTTTGGTTGGTGTTACTGAACATCACTTGTTGTGTATCTACTTAGAAGCCTGCCTACACTTTTCAGGGAGTTACGTTTTTTAAAATTGATATTCTTTTCATGTACATTCAGGAAAATAACAAACGAAAAGAAAATCGGACCAGTCGACCAATGTGAGAAAAAACTTGTGACAGTAAAATTTCAGTCTAGTGGATACACATATACTGCTTGTGTACTTGAGACCCATTTAAAACAGCTAATCACATTCTTTAAATGCTCAATCATATTATAATGCAGCTGAAATGTGTGACGCTGAGCTGTGCACAGCACTGCACACACACACAACGTTAGTGTATAACGTTAGTTTACCAAGTGTGGCTAACGTTAACGCTGCTAGCACCAGCAGCTTTTTGTCCATGCAGGTAAACATCCACACGTCTGTGTAGACTGTGTTCACACACTGCTCCAGTGGCAGTTTCTGCCATTGCCTACCTACATGCAGCCGTTCACTTTTTTTAAAGATCAAAATACTTCCATACCGCACAGGTTAGTGCGTCTGTTGTCTGCTTGTTTTTCACATTGCTAGCTTTCAGGTTCTTGTCACAGAAAGAAAGAGAGGCATGCTGCTGGGGCTGCACTCCTACATAACATCTTAGAACAGTTTACTGGCATTATACATTAAAAAATATGAATATTTTGCTTATAGTGCTAATATTTCTTGCAATGACTAGCAAAGACAGCAACACATAGTCACCTGCCCGACTAGTGCTGCACATCCCTAGTGTGAAACACCACACAAAAGTATGAATAAAGTTCTAATCACAGAGGTAGTCCCTTATTTCCACATCACCTAGTTCCTGTTTTACTGTCTGAAATCTTAACACTACAGGTACATGTCTTTTGAATACATCATCCATCTTTCTTGTCTGTTATGCACATATTAATTGGAGAGTTATCATCGCTTTGTGAGAAGTCATCATTCCTCATATTGAACGCAGACTCCTCCTCAGTCTGAATCTGCTCGTGCTTTCGTCTGTGGAGCCTCAGGCTTTGTGAGCGGCTGAAGCCTCTCCCACAGATGTCACAGCCGTATGGCCTCTCTCCTGTGTGGAGCCTGAAGTGGTTCTTTAGGCTTGAAGCTCGTGTGAAACTCTTCTCACACTCAGGACAGTCAAACTTCTCGCCTAAGTGGATTTTCTCGTGTTCCCTCAAGCGGCCGGACTGGTTGAAGCTCCTGTCGCACACGGAGCAGTGGTAGGGCCTCTCTCCTGTGTGCGTGAGCCGATGTCTGTTCATGGCCCCCGAGTGGGCGAAGCTCTTCCCACAGTCTGGACAAGAAAACGGTTTCTCTCCTGTGTGAACTTTATAGTGACCTTTCAGTTGCCCTTTCTGGGTGAACTGTTTCCCACACAGGGTGCAGCGGTACGGTTTCTCTCCAGAGTGAATTCGCATGTGGATCTGAAGCGCAGACATCTTGTGGCAGTCTCTTCCACAGAGGCCACAGCAGTAAGAGCTCTTTGGTATGGTGTTATTTGACTGTCCCCGCACTGGTGGTGCTGGAGGGCATTCTTTTTCACTGTTTGCAACACGTTCGGGATCTTTTCCAGACACTGTGGAAACGTAAATGTGAAGAGCTGAAACAACCCATTTGAAACCACAAAAAACAACAAAAAGGTTAAGCCGTGAAGACAATACTCGCTATGCTAAAAACAGAAAAACAAGTGTTCCATGCGTACTTGTCTCAAAACCACTTCATTGGGATTACATTAACTAGTAAAATAAAGCCTAGAGACCTCACACAAGGCGCACACAAGGCGCACACAAGCCTGGAGCCCAGTCTATCACCATCTGTTAACTCTTGGTTGCAAAGTCCCAGAGCAGCTGGCAAGTGGTTGCTAGAGGTTTCTGGCAATCACTAGTATGAAATTGATCACAAAGAGATATGCGATGCTGCACTGAAAACCTTGTTGCAATTGCTTTGGTAGCTGGCAAAGTGCCATGGTCACCCATAGTTTGTAAGACACTGACTTCTTTGCAAATGTCACAAACTAAGCAGCAAGTGGTAATGAAATTGTGAAATGTGCAAAAACAAACTGGAAATGAAGACCAGTCGCCTTCAAAGTAAAGACCCTTTCAGAAAGGACGCGTAAAATCCATGCAAATATTTTGTGCATTAAAAATATTTCTCGGACTCACCTATTCTTAATGCAGCTGATCACACCACGTGTAATTACACAGGATGAATTTGCGGCATTTATTTTTTCGAACCAAACTCCATTTTTCCGATGTTTCAGATCCGAATAAGCAGATCTGACCAATCTGCTGCATTTGGCAACAAGTGTGCTCATAGCTCATATTGTACACTTGTACTGAATATGCAATGGGATGAAAATATTTAAATAAATACAGTTTTACCTCAAACATGCAGCTGAACACTAATCATTTCACTTGGCTCTCTGAAATGATTTCTCTACCTCCTCATATGTGGTTCCAACTCTGCTAACAAGAGTTCAAACAGCCCCACTGACATCCTGAAATATGTACGAGAGCGGCCGTGATACAGCTTCAACTTCTGGATCAAACCATGCAATTCTCCCTGCTACTGCCTTCTCGTGAGAACTGGATGAACCCAGAATGTGTTTCTTTCTTGTCTTGTTTAGGAAGATCAGGACCAGCTCATCATCGAATTTCATGTCGTTTTTATGCAAAGCATTCAGTGTATAATGGCCTTAAGAGCTGCACTGTCTAAAATGCATTGGTTGTAGAGGTCAGGTGCAACTTTAAAGGTAAATATTCTCAGTTTCTGGTTTACATCACACTTTTTGGAATTTATCTACAGATTGTAAAGTAAGTGACAAGTGTTTGCAGACAAGCTGACATCTTCCATCCAAATTACAAGCAACCACAGCAATCACCTAGCAACCAAAGCAATTACAGTGTGGTTTTTAGTACTGCACCCTCTTTGCACTCCATTTCACATACCAGCTGGTTAAAGAATATACATTTTTTCCCCAATGACTGGAGGTTGCCAAGAGATCATCGACCAGTGTCTCTAGCTTAACCCTCTGGGGTCCAGGATATAATTGGCCGTTTTTGACTACTTTTGATTTTACCTCTATAGTTCACCTTTAAAAACTGTTTATCTTCCCTTATTTGGTATCATTCAATTCAACACAACCTCACTGAATTTACAATTATTTTTCAGTTATTTTTTTCATTTTGACATAATGTATTAAAACAATTGATCTACACTGAACAAAAATATAAACGCAACACTTTTGTTTTTGCTCCCATTTTTCATGAGCTGAACTTAAAAGATCTGAAACGTTTTCTACATACACTAACATATATACACACTGTGTGCTCACTAACACAGATTTAGACAGATTTGTGAACAATATTTGAGAGTAATGGGTCTTTTGTGTATGCAGAAAATGTTTCAGATCTTTGAGTTCAGCTCATGAAAAATGGGAGCAAAAACAAAAGTGTTGAGTTTATATTTTTGTTCAGTGTAAATTCAGACAAAAACAAAATCCAAGCAGGAAAAAGTTCTCTTTTTTACTGTAAAAACCACAAACATGTTTATTGAATCATTTTCATAACTTAAAATGCAAATAGAAATTGTAAATTTTAAAAATCTATGTACAAATTTTGCAAAAAACAAAGTTATATGCAACTATTTACCTAAAAATGCAGCCAAGGCATTTTTTATACAGTACTGTGCAAAAGTTTTAGGCAGGTGTGAGAAAATGCTGTAAACAAAGAATGCTTTCAGAAATATAAATGATTGTTTATTGGCCCAAAATGTATTCTGCAGCAGGACAACGACCCCAAACACACAGCCAAAGTCATTGAGAACTATCTTCAGTGTAAAGAAGAACAAGTAGTACTGGAAGTGATGGTATGGCCCCCACAGAGTCCTGATCCCAACATCATCAAGTGTGTCTGGGATTACATGAAGAGACAGAAGGACGTGAGGAAGCCTACATCCACAGAAGATCTGTGGTTAGTTCTCCAAGATGTCTGTACCAACCTACCAGCCGAGTTCCTTCAAAAACTGTGTGCAAGTGTACCTAGAAGAACTGATGCTGTTTTGAAGGCAAAGGATGCTCACACCAAATATTGATTTGATTTAGATTTCTCTTTTGTTCATTAACTACATTTTGTTGATTGATGAAAATATATGATTAACACTTCCATTTTTGAACGCATTCTTTGTTTACAGCATTTTTTCTCACCTGCCTAAAACTTTTACACAGTACTGTATAACCATTTAAAACTATTTACAGAACAATCAGATAAATAGTCACACAAATGATTTGTGCCACTCCAAAAAATAGTTTCTGTCCACTATGAGACAGAGGAGAACACCACAGGCCTACACCCTGCAGTACTGACAGCAGGAGGTGCATCACTCCTCCTGTTTTCCACCTGGAGACAGCGTTTACACTGCAATCTGCCTTTGGTGGCTTTTTGGCAGCACCTGTGACATTGACTAGTGCCCTCACTGCCACACAAAAAAAAACAATGACTACACTCACTAACTATAGACTCCAAACACGCTAGACATCACAAATCTCTCACATCTCAAAACTCGCTCTCTCTCTCGCTCGCTCACTCGCCGCCATCACTCCTAAAACTTCCCCCTCTTCCTAAATGCCCAAATGTCATGTTGCCATATAATTTTTTGATTGGTCAACATGGTACACTTTAACACCAACTGGAAAGGGGCGTTTTTTCTTTTCTTTTTTGCTCGGAAGCGGAGAGTGCTTGCTAGCGCTGTCCTTAGAAAACACCGTTTTTACCGTTTCTTCCCGCAGTAAACATAAAGATAGTATTCAGGAAAAAACACTGTGTATATATTTTTTTTTTATCATAACTCTGATTTTATGTGGCCTATCAACACAATTTAGAAACTGGTATATAGTTTGAAGTCCGCACTTTCAACACAAGTTGAAATGGAGACTCTGGGTGGCTGCATCTTGTTGCTATGTCATCTTAAATTGGTCATGTGATTTGGATGCGCCGATCCATCGACCCCAGAGGGTTAATGTAAGGTTTATGGTTGTATTACACATCATATGTGACATCACCACAGCCCCATCAGCTGCAAGCTAGATATTCTCAGTGGAAAATGATAGTATGCATTTTAATCCAACGGCTGATACTAGCTGCTAGATATTGATAAAGTGTGTTGGAATATAAGTTTGGTGCAATGTCTGCCATTCGTTATTTCTAAAATGGAAACGCATCATGTTTAGCTAAATTACACCTAACAAGTTTCCTGTTACTGTGGAAAGCAAAATTACTGGTTTGAGATGTTGCTGCTGCTTTAAAAAAGTGACAGGCTGTCATCCAACAGCTTTCACCATTCAAAGTCAAAGCCCAGATGAATTATGTGCAACAATAACCTATAGTTACCTTTTTTTTTTTTAACCACTTTAAACCACTGCTACATAGTGTTACATAATGCTGCTCTAAATCTGGGAAAAAGAACATATTCTTGCCCAGCCACTTTAGAAAACACACAGACCTTTTCCACTAGTGCTTACTTGGCTCAGTTTGACTTGATTCAGTTTTGGTTGTTCTCCATTACAATCGAGAACCACCTAATATACGTGGAGTCATCATAGCAACACCAGCGAAAGTCCCATGATGTCATTTGTATGTGTCACAAACGCCACAACAAAGGAGGATGATGAAGCGATGGTATACCTGCTGCTCGGTGTGTGGCTTTTTCTCAGATTCAGGGACCACTGTGGGGTTTTTTTGTGCACCCATCTTCCTTGTTGCTGGGTTTCAAAAATCACGGTTTTGATTACCAGGTGCTACCTCCTAATGGGAAACCTTAAAAACCGAGTTGAGTCGACCCCAGTCAAGTAGATACTAGTAGAAAAGAGCTATAAGATAACCTAGTTACCCACACCCCTGTTAGTTTCTACTCAGTAGAGGTAGGATTTGCTGTTGTGTATTCTTACTGTTGAGAGGTTGCTCTTCTTCCTCCTTTACTGTAATACTAATTTCTGTGCTGCTTTCCTGACGCTGCTTTTCAGTTTCTTCTGGCATGGTACAGTCCTCACCAACAGACACCTGTTCTGGAGTTTCTTCCACTGGGTGAAAAAAACCAAACAAAAATAACCCCACAAAAACAGCACTGCTGATCAAACGCGTTCACACTCCTCTTAATACATAAGAAGACAATCTAGAATGCCATGCTTACATACCACACAATGGTTCCTCTTCTTCCTCCTCTTTCACGATTACATTCATTTGCGGGGTGGGAGCAGTGTCGTCCGGCTGGTCGATGGGTCCTTCCGGGGTATTTTCACACTGAGATGCTTTTTTAAAACCCTCTGAGGAAGTGGGCTCAGTTGCACAAGGCACAGTCTGATGGACCGACACCTAAAAACACAATTTCATAAGAAGAAATGGAAGTAAATAAAACACACAGATACTACTTTTGCATATTTTTGTACTGCCACTACCTCAGAGCTGATGCTGCTGGCCAGATCTCGCTGGGAAGATTCTTCAGCTGCAGCCCGAACTAAGTCTGAGACGACCTCCGTATCCAACTCCTTCTTGCTCTGTGTACATGACCGTTTATGGTTTCTGAGAGTTCCTGCCAATGAGAAGTGCCTCCCACAGTCTGCACAGGTGTACGGCTTTTCCCCAGTGTGAATCCTGGTGTGCCTCCGAAGCTCTCCAGGAGCAACAAAAGACTTATCGCACTGCGTGCAGCTGTAAGGTTTCTCTCCCGTGTGAGTCCGCATGTGTGTGGTCAGGGTCCACTGCTGTGCAAATGTCTTTCCACAGTCAGAGCAGTGGTAAGGCGTGATGCCAGTATGGAGGCGCTCGTGTCTTACAAGCGTACCTGACAAGGCGAAGCGTTTGTCACAGAAAGAGCACTGGAAGGGTCTTTCTCCGGTGTGAGTCCTCTGATGATCCCTCAATTCAGCAGCTGAGTTACAGCTTTTCTCACAGTCTGAACAGGGAAATTTCTTCCTTGTAAAGCCTGCGACAACCTCAGAGTGCATTGCCTCCAAGTGCGTTTTCAAGTGCCAGTGACGAGAAAAGCTCTTTAGACAGATGGAGCAGTGGTAAGGCCTCTCACCGGTGTGTGTCCGCCGGTGTAGCCGGAGCTCCCCCTGACTGGCAAATCTTTTCTCACAGAAAGTGCAAGGGAATGGCTTTTCCCCAGTGTGGACTCTTTCATGGATCATGAGAAGCCCCTTTTCTGGAAATCTCTTCTCACACATGGAGCATGGGAAAGGCCTCTCTCCTGAGTGAGTACGTAGGTGGCGCTGAAGCTTAGAGGCATAAGGAAAGTCTTTCCCACATACTGAGCAGCTGTGCAGAGAAGGTGCTTTTTCATTCTCGGTTGGACCAAATGTCTTTGAGGGAGCATCTGCAGGTACGACGCCAGGGATAACACTCGCTCCTGTGGAAACACAAAGATAAGATCAGCAATCTGTGTGAACAACTAACACCATGCTTACAAGCACTTCAGAAATCAGGTTATAACAGATGTTGTCTATAAAGCTGACTGGGCTAGGGAACTGCCAATATTTAATTGTGAAGCAATAACCAAATAACTGAAAAACTAAACAATATAGTCAGCAGCCTCTCCAATGAGCTTTCATCCTGCACACAGACTCCAGGCTCCACGTCCTTAGAATGTAGCTGCTGAAGATGGTCCTCATTCGGACCATACAATAAGTTCTGTCAGTGAAGCTGACATCTGTCTTACCGTGGAGGAAGAGACTCTCTGGAGAGGCAGCTTTAGGATATCAACAGCAACGTAACCAGCCTGCAGACATGGACACACGAGACAGGAAGTGCCGGGGCCGGCTGATTAGCAGCCACTGAGCAATCAAAATGAGAGCAAGAGGATTGGTCACTAGTCAAACTAATCATGGATCGCACTGTTCTTTCTGATGGTCACCAAATACAAGGATTCATGACTAACATTAAAATTCTGAACCAAGTGACGCGAGTGTCTACAAAATAAAAAAAATTAAAAACTCAAGACACACTTTGTGAAGCTGAGATGGTCACAAGTTATGGATTCTTCCCCATCTTAGATCTAACATTATCACTACTGGTTTTGCCAAAATCCAAAAGTTTCAGAAGCAGGCTGTGCTTTTGTAAAAAAAACAAAAAAACAAAAACAAAAACAAAACAAAACAAAAAAAAACTAGTGGTAGACCAGAGCAGCTGCAAGACCTTTGGAAATAATTCTTCTTGAGAAGTATATTAGACCATTTTTCCTTCTATAGTTTGTTTACTCTGGTGTAAATCAGTTGATGAGTTTGTAAACTTCTAGCTTTTTCCTGTGATTTGGTTTCTATTCACGCAGAGAAAAATCCAAGTGAACCAAAATACATCACTACAAACCTTATGAGAATATCCAGTCCACTTATTACTTAAAAGTAAATACAGGAAGAAGGTGCTGTGTTCTGGATGAGTGGAGAACATGGAGAATTTATGCTCGTATCACAACTACTTGATAGGCCGTACTGATGTACTATGGTACCCGCCCGCATCCCAGAATGCAAAGCACACGTGGCTAAAGGGAAGTGTTTAGCTCCAACTTGGGTCGGACTGCATTCATGATATAAATGAAATGCTTTAGAGTTTGTTTGGAACTGAACTGAGACCACCTCCTCTAAAAGGGTCTCAGTCCAGTTGTTTAGGTCCACACCAGCGTGTGATCACCATGTTCACATCTGCACAAACAAACCACAGTCTGATTTTAAACAGAACAAACACTGCAGGTGTAAAACTGTACTTTCTTTCAAACTAACTAAATCTGAGAGAAAGAAAGCCAAAAAACACCTTTTATGACAGGCTGTTAAGGAGGAGAGGAGATCCACAGATGAGACTCTCCATCCGGTGAATTAGATTAGCAAATGTGCCTAACGTGACAACTGTCAATTTTCAGCACACAGCTGCACTGCTACTGTGTTGAATTATGTTGAATAATAAAGGAGGGCACATGTCTCAAACAGGAAATCACCACAAACCACAAGAATCAAAACTCCTACAACTCACACAGTATTTAAAACATCGCTGGCTTCTGTTTTTCTTGTCGCTGGTTCATTTTTGCTGTTGTTTTATTTACTCACTGAGATCTGAGAAATCCACTTCTTCACCATCAGAGTTGATCAGCCCTCCAATCTCTTGCTGATCATCTTCAGTGAGGATCACAACTGAACCAAAGTCTTCTGGGTTTTCAGAGCCCATCTCTCAAATATACAGCCTGATAAAGGTGAAGAACTGTCAGTAAACAAACACCAAAATAATAATTTACACCAAACTACTGTCTGCAGTTGGCCAAAAGCATCACATTTGTTTTAGACTCTTTCCTCTTGGTACCTATATTATGGGTCTAAAACATGCATTTAAAATAATGAGAGCAAAAAAATAACAAGGATTTTAGCACTACACTACAAAGGGACATCTAAATGTAATTTCCCAATTTGGCCAGAGTAGTTTTATTTATCATAAATATAATTTTCTCTTCATTTGCCAATTTGGATCAGCACATCCTGAAGAAAATAAAATAGATGCATACAGTTTAACATACATACAAATCAGTCACAGGGCATTTTACTGATAAGCTTTCACAAAAAGAGTTGTTTACTCAGGTGATAATGATTTCAGATGTCACAAGCACAGACCACACAGAAAACATATTTCTTTGCAGATAGCATATTCAGGGTACTTCTTATTAGGATTAAATGTTTATCAGAATTAAGCATAACATACTGGCAGCAATAAAATAGATGTGTATTACAAATGCATTAATATATCAGACAGACATCAGCTTTGGTCAGCGTTCTTGCTGACTGCGATTGGCAGATGATGAGCTTTACTGTTGGCAGTGACCGATGTTTATCTGTTGTGTCATCAATTTCGTGCTGGCTAAATGTTCAAAGACAGTGTGATGAAGAGCAGAAAGATGTTTGTTTTTGTTTTGTTTTTTTTAAATGAAGATTATTTATTTCTCTGGCACAAAAAAGGGAATAACAGCTAAACAGAAAACACACTGGTATTAAAAACTAGTATGGGTACAGAAATTCACAAGTGGGGCATCTCAAACGATTATAGTGTTGTTTCTGATATTATTACATTTCATAATGAGCCACAGATTTTATTTTAACCCAGCTGTGATTGCCCCATAGGGTTGTTATCATTTAATGCCACAAATAACCCACTGGGGCTCACACAGTGACTGATGTTCTCTTTATTTGGTTGCAGTCTGCTTAAGTTTAGAGTCATCTACAACTGGATCTGACTAATTAAGGCATTCTTGTCACAATCAGCACACTGCCTCCATCATCCTGCTCAAGGACACTTGGGTAGGTTAGATGCTGCTCTGTAGAGGAGGTGAACCAGGCTGGGCCTTTAAATCTGAGCTGCCTCTCTAATGACCTATATTACCGTGAATTCTGTGTTAAAATAATAATAATAATAATAATAATAATAATAATTCCGCAAGCTGTGAAGTGGTCTGCAGTGGGGGAAGCTGTACTCCTACATCTGTGACAACTGAGTGGCTCGGCTAGCTCAGTAGCATTAGCTCGGAGAGGCTAATCTGTCTCCATCCATGAAGTGTCACATTAATGTTGACTGAAGTTAAGTAGCAGCCTAACTGATTGACCTGTTGGTGTATATAAGTCATGGCAATGAATAGCCATCACAGCAGGAGCAGACGCACACAGCAGTACAGACAGTTTGACCTCAGGCTGAATGATGCCTGTGAGTCGTGACGCGGCGGTGACCAGCGCTTTGGTCAGCCACCACCTCTGCCTCCATCTACTGTTATTAAAAAGCTAGCCACTAACGTTTACCAGCTATGCTCATCTTAGCAGGTAGCTATCAGCCCACTTAAGCTACAACCGATATTCAGCAACTAATAACAGGTCCCACCGTTTCATGCTCGGACGTTAAAAGTGATAAATTTCCGCAGACTTCCCCTAAGCTCTGCAAACGACGCTAACTCAGCTAGCTAACACTTAACAACAGACAATAGACATTTTGACCAACCTCTGCATAGATTTTTCCCTCAGGTAAAAAAGTAGTCGCTCGACAGAAGTTTATGGAAACGACCTGGAAATATTTCTACGTCTCTCTCAGGTTCATGCTCATGTGTTCACACAGTGTGTCGAATTAATGTCAACTATTGAATTACTGCAAATAAGCGTTTAGATTTGATGACAACCTTTCTAGCTTTAGCTTCTAGCTTCAAGTATCGTCGGAACTTCCGGTTGGCCTTTTAAATCACAATAAAAGCCTCGGTAATAACAGCTCGTGGAGCCTTTTTTGTCAATTCGCAAACATGCAAAACAGTTTTGAAATATGTGAAAACTGCACAGCAGTCAGTCATTCCTTAAATATTCAAATAGAAGAGGATCGTCAAGCACAGGTGTAACTCTTGGCATTGTCTGCTGCACTGCACTGATTAATGCAACATACAAAGATTAATGCATTCACGAACTTCTGCTATGACGCATTCAAATATCCACGTCTCTATTTACATGCAACACTTTTTTTCTTTTCAAGTGCTGCAAATTTCAAATGCACATGAATAATGTGCGCTCACCAGCCATTTCATTAGGTACACCTTGTCAACAACTTGTAAAAATAAATATATGTTCACCCAGTCACATGGAAACAAATCAGTTCAAACTCAGCATCAGAATGAGGAAGGCGGGCAATTTAAGTGATTCTGAATGTGACACAGTCAGAAAAAAGAGAAAATATCCAGTGAGCGGCATTTCTCTGGGTGAAAATGCTTCGTTGATGTCAGAGGAGAATAGCCAGGCTGCTGCAAACTGATAGAAAGGCAATGGTAACTCAACCACTCGTTACAACCAAGGTATGCAGAAGAGCATCTGTGAATGCACAACACTTATCATTTTGAAGCAGTTGTGTTACAGCTGCAAGAACACCCCGGGTGCCACTCCTGTCAGTTATAACAACAGGAAACCAAGGCTGCCGTACGCATCAAGGCTCACCAAAATTAGACGTTAGAAGACTGAAAAAATGTTGCCTGGTCTGACAAGTCTTCATTTGGATGGTAGCGTCAGAACTTGTTGTAAACTGCATGAAAGCATCCATCCTGCCATGACGTAATGACATGGGAATATATTTTTGGCACACTTCAGGTCTCTCCGTACCAACTGAGCATTGTTCAAATAGCACAGCCTACCTACCTACTGATGACCACGTCCATCCCTTTACTAACATTAATGTGCCTGCGTTAGAAAGTCTATGCATAAGATAACCCGAAATAACTTTGGAAGCCAAACATAGAGCTGAGCCTTTTCAGTACCACATTGGACACCCTTTTTACCTTCAGAACTGCATTCATTCTTCATGGCACAGATTCAACAAGGTGCTTTCCTCAGAGATTTTGGTTCATGTTGACATGATAGCATCATACAGTTGCTGCAGATTTGTTGGCTGCACATCTGTGATGCAACTCTCCCATTCCACCACATCCCAAAGGTGCTCATTGTCATGTTTAAGTAATTCTAATGCACTGTGGTCAAGCCAACGATCAAGGTTGGATGAATCAAAATTACAAACTACATTTTTTAAAAGAACTATTGACCAAACTACGGACAAGGCAAGTGACCCTACAAAATATACTACGGGATTACTTTTTCTACTCGAGTCATCTGAGAGATTTTATTTCACATGAACTCTTTTCAGACACTGGATATGTATAATGGAATGCAAAAGTTTGGGCAACCTTGTTAATAGTCATTATTTTCCTGTATAAATCGTTGGTTGTTACGATAAAAAATGTCAGTTAAATATATCATATAGGAGACACACACAGTGATATTTGAGAAGTGAAATGAAGTTTATTGGATTTACAGAAAGTGTGCAATAATTGTTTAAACAAAATCCGGCAGGTGCATAAATTTGGGCACCACAAAAAAAGAAATGAAATCAATATTTAGTAGATCCACCTTTGCAGAAATTACAGCCTCTAAACGCTTCCTGTAGGTTCCAATG
>VVHJ01061067.1:0-10157 GCA_015107715.1 Tylochromis polylepis | reverse complement strand
TATTAGGTTTTCTAAGTTCATTTCCATTTGTGCCTTGGCTGCTTTGTTATACTTTTATCTTGTAGTTTCCCCTTGTGTCTCACACCCCTGTGTTTAGTCTCCCTTCATGTGTCTCATGTTGTCAAGTTCATGTTGTCAGGTCTGTGTCTCATGTTTCCTGTTTTATTTTGTAGGAGTCCTGTGTTTCCTATGTTCAGTGTGTTTAGTTTTACACTCCCCTGTGCTGTCATTATGGTCATTGGTGTCAGCTGTTCCCTCATGTGTTTCCACTCCCCTTGATTACCTCCTGTGTGTATTTAAGTCCTCTGTCTTCCTTTGTTCATTGTCAGGTTGTCCGTCATTCCCACGCCATGTTTCATGTCCAGGTCTGTTGTGTCATGTCAGGTATTCATGTCTAGGTTTTTTCATGTTCAGTTCTAGTTTCCCCAGTTTAGGTTAATGTTTAGTTTCTTTGGTTCACCTTGCCTTTTGTTTGCATTTATTTTCCCACCTTTAATAAACAGCGTGTTTTTGGTTAAGTTTAAGTTTCATCTCTTCACGTGTCTGCATTTGGGTCCACCTTCTCACCACAAACAGTCTGCTCTGCTGGACTGTGACACTCTCAAATTAGTAAGCTCAGTAACTGCTACCAAATTTAGCAACTTGGTTTCTGTTAGCCACAGTAACTAAGTCAATTAGCTAACTGCCCCTAGCAAATGTATACACACTACCTAGCTGGCTAGGTAGCATGTGCAACCTTAAGTTAAATTAATACAAAAAAAGTTCTTACATCTATAGCTCAACTTGGTTGTAGTTCCCAAGACTTGACCAATATGAAGCTAGAACATTTTATAATATATTTCTGTAACTATCTCTCAAATTTCAGTGCTTTGGTGTTTTCTCTATTCTTATCTTTGTTCTTATTTTATCTTTAATTGCTTGTTTTCCCAGCAGTAATATTAAAGCACTTTGCAGATTCTTACTAAAAACTCTATGAAAAGTGCTACCTAGATGTCAGTTCAACAGTTCAGTACAGCACATTTTTTACCCTATTGGAGCTTCAAAGCATTTTTTTTAATAGGATGCAAAAACACAAAGCCTAAGGTAAATTGGCACAAGTGTTTAGGACATTTCACGTAAAGGTCAGCAACAGAACACAATTAAAGCACCGTCATTTTTGCAACACAACAGTGATATAGCTGCAGAAGACAGGGAACTGTATTCTGTGCTATGAGACATGAAAAAAGAAACTTCACATGCATTAAATATGCTCGGGAAGGGAAACGGCACTGCTAACTATTTAAGTATGTATTCAATAAAATTGTGTTTTTTTTCTGGGCTGTGCTTCATTGTTAATGGCGTCTCCTCCATCAGCAATCTTGTTTATGTGCTGTGAAGGGTCTGCATCTGCTGCATGACCAGAGCTTAGCACAGGCTTGATGGGAAGCACTGTGACGAAAGCAATATCCATAGAGACAGCTCTGCTTGCTTGCCTGCAGACTGACCAGTAACATCTCCAAGTGTGCATTCATTTGTGATAGAGGGGCTGATTGCACTTTTCGGTTACATAAACCATGAAATCTTATAAAATTAAATAAGTAAATTCAAACTTCAGGCACAATTTCCACACTCTCTGACTACATGGGAAGCCCGTGAGAATCACAAAACAGAATTGATCAGCATTCGAAATTGTCCAATTAGGTTTTAAGGCACCACATGGTTGTTTATGGAGAAGAAAAGGTCACAGAGATGCATTTGTATTCGTCTGTCTCAACACTGCCATCATGTGCCCAGTAAACCACTGACTGAGAAGGAATACACACACACACACACATATATAGATAGATAGATATGGATATGGTCACGCTATAGATTTGAAAGTGAAAAATCAACACCGCAAAAGATTCATTTGCTGTTAGTGTAATGTCAATATAAGAAACACTACAAGGAGAGTGAACATCAATGTATATTTATAAAATCACAAATTACTTGGAAATAAAGCATTACTGTTATGGAAAAGGTTCTAATTCTTCAAAAGTTAATTTAAAAAGCTTCACTTCAGTGCGCTTAGTGAGCATCTTTCTCTTTAGGGTCTTCGGTTTATAGTAATTAGTGTTACAAGTGGCAGTCCCAGGATGCTTCTCTCCTGGTTGACTCAGTCACATGAATCTTCCTGCCACCCTCTGGGGTTCGCCATCAACTCTGAACATTTTCTATCAGCAATGCAAGCGTCCTCTGAACTCATTAGTGTCGAATCAGAGAGCAGATGCTGTGGAAAACCACCTGTTGAAACGCAGCACGTCTGTTTACACCGAGACACAGCACTGGTAGTTTTAATCATCATCCCACTGGCTGACCTTTTTTCTTCATTTAAAACAAATGACAGGCTTGTTTGAGATGTGCGCCGTCAGAGAGACACGCTGCAGCATGAAAACATATCTGATATGCAGATTCCTTTTTTGTTCTCTCATTATCTTACCTTTCATTTGCGTTAACTTGGCATGCAGCAAGCTCGCTTTTTCTCTCTCTTTCTCTCTCTTTTTATCAGAAGTCCACTTGTCGTGAAAGATATCCTCCTCCTCCACCTCTCTCAGATGCCCCTTTTTTGTTCTCTCTCTGTGGCGTAGAGGGAATAGGAGTGTGGCCACAGGTGGTGGAAACTACACATGCAGCGGCCACAAGAAAGGAAGGGTAGCTGCTGCAGCGGCACAAACAGCAACATGTGGTTGCAAAAACTGTTTCATTTATTCTCTCCTCCTCCTCCTCCTCCTCTTCTTGACTGTATGGACGCTGGAGTTTCAGAGAGAGACAGACAGAAAGAGAGAGAGAGAGAGAGAGGGACTGAGACACAGGGTCCAAACATCCCCCTTCCCATCCCCATTCAAAGCACCACCCACTCATTCAAGCCCTCGATGACAGTGTGTTAGGTATCCTCTTTAATAACATGAGATCAGTGCCTGACATGTACTGTGACACCAGGAGCAGAGAGGTGGGAAATAGAGCGTTACACGTCTCCCTCATATCACCTATAATCTCTCCTGTGGTGCGATTGGAAAGCCCTTAATGTTTTTAATCCAGCGTGGGCGTTTGGCTGTCTCTCTGTTTTGCGATCATTCGGTTTGATCCATCTGTTTTCTGCTTGAGGTTACCATGACAATTAATATGTGTTTATAAAATCATTTTACTATAGTTGCAAACATGTAGATCGTTGTCTGTGCGCGCGTGTGTGTGTGGGTGGGTTGGCTGAAACTCAACATCCGCCTCCAAATTGAATTAACCTGCAGCCAATAAAGCTCCCTCCTCTTTCCCCCTCCCCTCGTGCTTTCTATCTGTTTCTCAACCTCTCTTTCTCACATCCAAATGGTATGAATGGTAAAGACAAATCCCACTTCAATCCAGAGCTTTTTGTTTTGCAAAAATAAAAACTGCTTCTGTCATCTTTTAACTTGATTAATCCTTCAGTTGATCGTTTGATCTATAAGATGTCAGAAAACCCCAAATGTTGGTTGCTTATTTTGGCCACTTTCTAAAGCCACAAGATACAAAAAAAATAGGCAAATCCTCACACTTGAGAAGCTGTATAGATAAAACAGTCTCTAGTTTTTCACTGAAAAATTATTTAAATGACTGACTCATGAATTAGAGGAATAGTCCACCTCCCACACAAGATAATTAAGCATGTTATTAACTCCTGAACGTGAATTTCTCATTAACATTTGATGCATTTTAAACCTCTGAAGTCTTTCTTTTGCCACAAGCAGCTGCCAATTTAACTGCTGTGTATTGGAGTGTAAGTGATAAGTGAATTTGTCAGTCAACAGAAAATGAAAGCATTAATTGGCTGTTTAATAAGCAGAAATTTAAAAAAAACAAAAAAACCTTAATTTCAGCTTCAGAGTTTTAGCACAGGAATTTTTTGGTCTTGTGCTACAACTTTCTCTGTAGTTTTTAAACTTTTTGAGGACACATGAGAAATCATCCATCCATCCATTCACCCTCTTCCATTCATCCACTGGGGCTGAATGGAAGTCACTGGGGGCCTATCCCAGCTGCCATAGGACAAGAGATGGGTAACACACCCTGTACAGGTAGCCAGTCTGTAGTAGGGCTAATGAGAAATCAATTTATCAAAAACATAAATAATTTGTAAACCAAACTGCATATAACTGGTAACTCCAGATTCTCTTCACGGTCATTTCTGTGTGAAAAAAAACCCTTTAATACAAACATGCAGATTTAAATGGCTTTAAGTGCCTTTAATAGCCTATACGGATTAAATTAACATTAATATATCATAGTCTGTGAAAAAAAATTAATTAAATATAAACATTTAGTGCGTTGCTATCTATTTTTAAACTTTAACACAAACCTAAACTTGAAAATAATTAATAAATATTAGTGTTAATTTACATTAAAACAGTGGCATTTAGAAAACTAGCACGAAAACATTACGTATTTAAACATATACATACATAATGTATATGTTTACGTTATAAAGTGCTGTATTTTTGCAGTTAGCAGTTCAACTGATAAAATATAAAATACCTTTCCATGCGCAGTAAATTGGTTGCGTCTTCTATGAAGGGTGTGTCAGTAAGTTCATTGTGGTGCATTCACGTATCTCTCAGAAAGTGCGCAAATGTAAAGTCGCGTGTATTCAAGCGTTAAAGGTTTAAAACAAACAAACGAAATGTTACTCGAAACGTGTGGAAAATATCACTTGCTTGTATCGCACGGAAAGAAAGATTAAAATGACACAGTTACTAGAAATATTTACCACATTATAAACTATCTGTGAATGGAACTTCATTAAAAGCTCTCTCACACAATTCACCTAAAGAAACGTCAAAGAATTGCCGTTAAAACGAAAAGATGCTATCAAAGCGCCACTTCTCAGCTCGTTGTCACTTTGATTGGTTGCGTCTGTGGGCTGAGGTTTTAAAAAAAATCAATATTTCCAACGCTTGTGAATGCGACACGCGTGGTCCAGCAGTGGGTTGCGGTTGGTTCAGGTCGGGACAGCGGCGCGCTCACGCACATCGCTCATGCTGACAGCAAACTTTTGCACAAAAAGAAAAAAGGTTGTTCGTCTCGAAAGAACTACACAATTAATGCCTGAAAATGTCCCAGAACTCGTGGGCAGCTGCAGTGGATGTTCAGGAGGCTACAACTCCATCCATACAGGTAAGTTTTAAAGGTGACCCAACAGCTTCCAAAGTGTCGTCAAACACGGGCTAACTAGCTAGCTTAACGCTGACTTTGCTGTCACTGCTGCGTTATTTCCTCTCTAAAAAATGTCAAACGTGTTTTGTTTTTTTTTCTCACCAGCTTGACTTTTCAAAGAAAGTCAGTCGAGTTCGTGGTCCACGCAACATGATAGGAGACATAAACGGTAACTTAACTATTCGTTTTTCCTCCTTAAAATCACAGCTAACTAAATTAACTGCTAGCTTACGACGTTGCTGGTATTGCCACCTGTGTAGGCAATATCATGCCGGGGAAGGCCGAACATGGAGGCTGGGGAGACGGAGATGGAGAGGAGAGAGTGAACCTGGCCGAGCAGTCTCTGCTGAACAAACTAATCCGCCGCTCACTGGTGAGGAACAGAAACCAGGTGGAGGTCCTTCAGGCGGACCCCAACTCTCCACTGTACTCTGTGAAGACCTTTGAGGAGCTGAGGCTGTGAGTCTGCAAGGAAAACTCCCATCACGCTCGTTCGCTTTGTGTATTACCTTAATAGAAACCATTTCTTTTGTTTTGTTTTGTTTTTTATATAGGAAGCCTGAGTTGCTGAAGGGTGTGTACAATATGGGCTTCAACAGACCATCCAGGATCCAGGAAAATGCTTTGCCCATGATGTTGGCACAGCCGTAAGTCCATTTTCATCAAGGTTATAAAAAACTACATGTAAATCAACAAATGGAAATGTGAAACTAAGTTCAAAGATACAAGGGCATTCCATTTAATTTTAGTCTTTGTTTGTTTTGTACAATTTGTTGAGCTTGATGAGGCTCTGGTGGAGTAGTTTGTTGATTATATGAGGCCGTGAGTGATAATGAGTCAGCTGCCTTCTCAAAGTGTTGTGTTTTATTGTATTTCCTGTTCTGAACCTCTTAGATCTTGCCCCTGACAAGTATCTGAACATCAAAGCAATTAAAACTAAACTGAAATGAGCAAAGACGTGTGAAAAATGACAAACTCGGTTGAAAACAAAAACAAAAGAAAATGGGACTAATGCTGTGTTAGCCCTGCCTCATATCGGTGACCTGTCCAGGGTGTACCCCGCCTCTTGCCCAGTGGTAGCTGGAAGAGGCTCCAGCCCTGCCTTGACCCTGATAAGCGGAAGAAAATGGATGGAAAAGGAAACTGACAACTAGTTAGAAAAATGCAACACTATAGTAAGTCAGGAAGTTAGTCATCTGTTTTAGTAGCGCATTTATTGACTGAAAGCGGTTAAGTTGTTTGAGCGGAGAATACCAAGTATCTGTCTGTTTTAAATTCTTAAATGTTAATAATAGCTTGCTCTTTTAAAATTTATAGTAGTTTTTTTCTCAGTAAATTATCAAGTTGATAATTTTGACATTTTAATGGACATCTCTTTGCTGTCATCTCAACAAATGGATTGATTATGAGTATGGTGTTAAAGGCTGGAAGTAATGCCAGTCGTAATTTCCAGTGGCCAGATAAAATGTCCACCGTGGTTTTTCAAGTGGTTTACATTGTGTATTTTGCATTATTGACCACCAGTAGTGCTGAGAAGCCGTTCCAGAAGGGGCCTGTGTTAAATGTACTTTTCTCTCACCTTTCTAATTGTTTGAAATAAATTACTACATTACAACAATTAATAACCTAAAACTAGCACGCTTCATCGGGAGAGACGTGGCACATAGTGATGTTTGAAACATGAACTATTTTTAATTCTGATAATTGCTCAGTTACAAAATTACACCACCAAAAGACATGCTGGGTAGAGCTAGTTGGCTAGCTGCCCATGGTGCTGGCACAGCTGAGAGTTCATATTCACTCCTTTTGAATTTGTGCCAAAACAATTAACTTGATAAATATATTAAGAGATTTATTTAAAAGCAATTGTAAGTTATTTATTGAGGGAAAATGTCAAACATTTGTCCTTTTTCATCTTAAATATGTGTGTGGATGTCGCTCTTGTGTTCATTTATAATGGTGCCTTATGCCAGAAAGTTAAACTATTTTATTAATCTTTAAATATTTAATTACTCTTTAACAGATCCTTACATATAGGAACCTTGGATCGACAAATGCTGTACAGACAGTCCAGCAAAATGCATACATACAGTGCGCCATGGAAAAAAAACAAAGTACATGATCCAAATATCTTCCACTGTCACCACAATTCACGGAGGAGAACTGTTTAAAATGTTTCTTTAAAAACAAGAGCAGATGGCGTAAATGACAGTCTGGATCTACTTCTGCTGCCTTTGGGAGACTAAACCTTAGCCCTGATTGAAACATCTGGAACTCAACATGTAAGAGAAGCTGAGGTTCCAAAACGATGATCTGTGCCTTTGAGAAACTCATACAGATGCGAAAGTCATTAAGGGCACAGCTTGACAATTCACCCCCAAGTTTACTTCTATTTTTAAGACTACCAAACCAGTAAATCGTGGAAAATTAAATGACAGAGTCAAGGAAGAAAGACTTGATTAGTGTCATGGCTGCATAAAAGCTTCACAATTAACTTTAACTTTAAAAGAACAGCCTTTTTTAACATGTAGCATACAGTGCTACCATAATTGTGTGTGTGTGAGACTAGTCAACTGGACATGTATACTTTCCTGCCCTTATTAGTCTTTTATACTGTTTTTACTTGTAATTAATATATAAAGGCGGTTACTTGTTGATTCTGATGTTAGGAGGCCCCCCACAGTTTTAAAAGACAGCAGCACCTGTCTCTCTGATATGAACTTGTAAAGCAAAGCATAGCATCTTTCACAGCTGTGTGGACGTTAGTCTGCGAGGAAAGAAGGCTGCTGCTGCTAGCACTGCTGATGTTGGCCACACTGTGCAAAGAAGTGCGCGTGTGTGTCTGTCTGTGCACAGTGGTATACACAGCGATATTTAAATATATTTAAAAGATATTGTTAAGTATAAGAAGACTGTTAACCCTAAATACACAAGTAGAATTTGTATGCATAAGCGTTACAAATTTATATTGATTGTGCTCAGTTTTTAATGTTTCCTGAGCTCTGTTTTTCTTTTAGCATAGCTAATACCAAGCTTTATCCAAAGTTCATTTTTAAGCTTTTTATAATGCTTTTCTTCTACAATAATAAAATGATTTAGATGCGTTAGCTATTGTGTTGTTTGTACCTTTTGTTTATTGGTAGGTTCTAAAATATGTTTTGTCTTCTCGATCTGTGATTAAATACTTTAAATAATTTTGCAAACAAATAAAACCTCTAAATTTAATCTCAAATACTTATTTTGTTAACTGTAACATATTATGAAGATTAGTTGAAAATTTAACAAATGAACTTTTTCAAGTTATGACCTCTTTGCCATTATTAGCGGTGTTGCAGGATGGGGTCAAAATTTTGTGTGTGGCATTAAAAATGGCATCAAGTAGTTTCCTGGGTATTGGTATTGACTTTGAAATTGGCGTTTTTGCCACTGATGAATGCTGTTAGCCGATGTTGACAAATTCAGCAATGTTGGACTGGGACACGAATAATCTCCCGTAAGATGTGAAAATGTAATAAAACTGTTTATCAGTAGGAAAATGTGAATTATAGGACACTCAAGCCTAACATTAGCTGGCATAATTTTGTAAGCCTAAAACAACTTGTTGTTTAGCCAGCTTGTTGTCAGCTGTCAGGAGATGAAAGTGTCACAAGTCTAATCTGCTGACAAGAAATAATTGCAACAATGCTGGGAGCAAATAAGCATGTTTATGCACATTTTTATGTGTTGGAGCCATGACTTCAGGAGGTGAGGTTTGAGGATATTGGGTGTTTTTTTTGTTTTTGTTTTTTTTCTTTACTTAATAAAAACTTTAGGTTGTTGTTGTTGTTGTTTTTTTATGAGCTATTGTTCTGTTGTAATGATTAAAAAAAACGGTTAAAAAAAAAAAAACCTTTCAAAGCTTCAGTACATCAGGTTTTTCTATGATTTATTCATTTCTACTTTTTTCTGCTTTCAGACCTCAGAATCTGATTGCACAGTCACAGTCTGGCACAGGTAAAACTGCTGCATTCTCTCTGGCCATGCTCAGCCATGTAAACCCTGACAATAAGTGGACTCAGGTAACCAGAACATCCTGAGAGTATCACAGCATTTTCAATCTCCTGAGACAGCTGGTATCCTTTTATCAGACCCTGAAATGTATTCACGAGGTCAAAAACTGTTTCTTTCAGTGCCTTTGCATCGCACCGACGTACGAGCTCGCATTGCAGATTGGTCAAGTAATTGAGCAAATGGGGAAATTTTGTCCAGATGTGAAGCTGGCATACGCCGTTCGGGGAAATAGAAGTAAGAATGCAATAGCAATTGTGCTCTCTTCTGGAGAAAAGAGATTTCTAGTCACTAGTCTGTATTCACTGCATGACTCTGCATTGTGTTCAGTGGAGCGAGGAGCCAAGTTGCAAGAGCAGATTGTCATTGGTACACCGGGCACAGTCCACGACTGGTGCACCAAATACAAGATGATTGACCCCAAAAAGATCACTATGTTTGTGCTGGATGAGGCTGACGTGATGATCGCCACCCAGGGTCACCGGGACCAGAGCATTCGAATCCACAGGTGCGCTCCTTTCAGTCTTTATGTTCATATTTTTCTTTCTAGAGTTTTGCAGTAACAAACACCGGCTGGTAAACATGCCAAACAGTACAGTTCACCTGAAGCAGGTTTTTAATTACAGTGGCTTGCAAAAGTATTCGGCCCCCTTGAACTTTTCCACATTTTGTCACATTACAGCCACAAACATGAATCAATTTTATTGGAATTCCACGTGAAAGACCAATACAAAGTGGTGTACACGTGAGAAGTGGAACGAAAATCATACATGATTCCAAACATTTTTTACAAATAAATAACTGCGAAGTGGGGTGTGCGTAATTATTCAGCCCCCTGAGTCAATACTTTGTAGAACCACCTTTTGCTGCAATTACAGCTGCCAGTCTTTTAAGGTATGTCTCTACCA
>VVHJ01061065.1:0-10513 GCA_015107715.1 Tylochromis polylepis | reverse complement strand
CAATCAGGTATCACACTCCTCAGCCTCCCTGGGAAGGTCTATGCCAGGGTGCTGGAAAGGAGAGTCCGTCCGTTAGTCGAACCTCAGATACAGGAGGAACAATGCGGTTTTCGTCCTGGCCGTGGAACAAACAAATAAGTTGACTGACTAAAATAAATAAACCAGTTAAAGAAAAACAGCAAAATGTACTAAATAAATCAATAGGCTAACACATAATAGATCGTGTTTGTTTATACATAATCTGTACTCATATGTATCATGTTGACAACAATGTTAATATTTTTGGAAATAAAAAAAAATCACATTTATTAATTGTGTAAATTCCCTGCACCTGTCATAGACGTCCACATGTCGTCCAAAAAAACGACCCAGTCCAAAGTTCAAATATTGAACATCATATCGACGTCCAGGTCGGGTCACGGTTGGACGTCCAAATGGTGGAACTAGTTTGGACGTCGTACAGATGTCCAGAATTAGTCATGGACCGACCGACCCGGTATAGACACGATCTGCACGTCCTCCCGACATCCAGTGTTTAGTGGGAAGGGTCTCCGTGTCCAATGAGAAAGGAGCCATCAGAGGATGAGCAGAAGGGTAAGTGATTGAGATTAGTATTCAGAGTGTTTAATGAAGTGACCAGTTCTTATTGAGCGCTCCAGTGAAAAGCTAAAAATGTTAGTTCAACAACTAGAATCAACTCCAGAGCTCTAATTTGTAATGAAATAATGAGAAAACAGGCCTCACCTGGCCACTTTTGTTGAACCCAGGGAATTAAAACTGAAGATTTGCACATCAGTCACACATATTAATTATTTGATTTAAGATCCATTGTTATGGTGGTGGAGATATAAAATAATAAAGACATGTCATTGCATAATGCCAAACATATTATAAAGAACACAACAGATGGCTAAGCTGGAGTGTTGTTCGGGACTGGTTCATTTATATATAAGTTCAGGGCTTCTTCTGAATGTAACCTGTAAATTACAATTCCCCCAAATGTACGTACTGCACATAATACACGTAACTGTCTGTTGGCCATGAAAGAAATGATAATTTACTAAAATTGGCTTTTACTTCCAGTGTACACGCAAATGTAGCTGAGATGCAATGATTTACTTTATGCTCAGAAGCTTGTACCTTTAAGTTTTGATTATAGAAATGTTTTTTTTCGACCAGAGTTGCAGTTTTCTTTGAAAAGTGAACAATGAAAAAAAAGTTAAAGAAATTTATTTCATGAGTTGTTGTTCTGATTAATTAGAGGAACAACTACAGCAAGTAGCCAAGTTTGAAGGTTTTGCAGAATTCATTGCCTTGTTTCCCACTCAGAAAATAAATTGTCCTTAATTAGTCATGTATAAACTAACTTCAGATTAATGTCCTCTTGCTGTGTCATAGACTGGAAGAACTTTCTCAGATTCTGGGAAAACCTTGACACACGTGGACGACAGATCTGAAATGGTGAACTTCTGAACTGAGTGAAGTCATTCTGGTAACCTCCATTTGCCATTCTCTTTTATCACTACTATCCATTCATACAAGGTATTTAGATGCTTCCTCCACCTCTAACCTTAAACTGCCTCTACAGGTCATCTCAGTAATGAGCCATCTGGTCCTTCCTTCCTAATCAGCTATTCAAGGCTGTCTCATCCTCAGCCCAACACACTTTGAGCCCAAAGTTATTCTCTCCTTGCCATCTGGCCTCCATACCCGGAGGTATGTCTTAACTCTGCTGGCGATTTATGCCCTCCTGAGGTGTTTTGCCTTTTAACTTGCACATAATTGGCCCCCAGATGAAAAAAATGATGTGAATGCCAGTTTTTATTAGTTGCCAGGCAGGGGTCATTGTTTTTACACCATTCTGCTCCTCAACAATGACAAAGGAAAAAATCTGTCTTTACACTGGCTAAATGGAAAACCCTGTGCTATGTCAAATTCAGATCATAATGAGTACAGTAAAGCAATTAAAACCAGTAATCTGGATCCAGGTCTTTTCAGGGCAGTTCTGAAATTCCTTTCCTGCCCTGCCTGCAGTCAACAGACCACTGCATTCACCTTCACCATGAATCACTCACCATGATATTCAGTTTGATTCAATTCAATTTTATTTATATAGTGCCAAATTATAACAGTTGCCTCAAGGCACTTCAAATTGTAAGTTAAAGACCCTGCAATAATAGAGAGAAACACCAACTATCAAACGACCCACTCTGAGCAAGCACTTTAGCCACAGTGATAGGAAATACTCCTTTTTAACAAGAAGAAACCTTCAGCAGAACCAGTCTCAGAGAGGGGCAGCCGTCTGCCATGACTGGTTGGGAGCGATGGGAGGAAGACAGGATAAGAGACACACTGTTGAAGAGGGATTAATAGTAATTAATGATTAAATTCAGAGTGGCGTATAAAACACAGTGACTGAGAAAGGAGAGTGAAGAAGAAATACTCATCAAGGCCCCGACAGCCTAAGCCTATTGCAGTGTAACTAAGGGGGGATTCAAGGTCAACTGGTCTCGACCTAACCATATGCTTTAGAAAAAAAGGAAAGCTTTAAGCCTAATTTTAAAAGTAGAAAGTGTGTCTGTCTCTCAAGTCTCTCAAGAGGCCTGAAAGCTGAAGGCTCTGCCTCCCGTTCTGCTTTTAAATATCCTAGGAACTACAAGTAAGCCTGCAGTCTGAGAGTGAAGTGCTCTTAGAGAATTTTTTAGATTAAAAGGAAGGTTGGCCTATAATTAAAGATAAAAATACGATAAAGATTCCTTAATTGTCGCTGTACTTTGGTATTGTACAGTGAAATTGGAGGAGAGCTTATGTTTCAGCAGACTAGCATACATACATTCTTACTTGTTTGCACTCATCATTCATCCACAGAATTAAATAATACAATAAAATAGCAAATATAATAAGATAGCAAAAATAAAAGTATAAATACACATAAATACAGTTCTGCTAAAAAAGGATATTGCACTTGTCATAAGAAGCATACTGCACTTGCTGGTAGGTAGCAGCAGCCGTGGAGTGTGCCTTTTATTGAATATTGTGCCATGTTGTGCTGGTGTTTTGTACTAGATGTACTGTTACAATTGGCAGCATTGGTAAACATTGTACTTAATATTACACGGGAATATTGCAGGTAAGGTGTGGTAACTGAAGCCCAAATAGCTGGGTGAAGTGATGGTTTTTTAAGTAACGGTTGAATTCACTGTTGTGCGGTGACTTTTACAGAAAGGTAAGCAGAGACGATACCCACCCACCCATCTTCTTCCACTATTTACCAATTTAACAAGATAAAATGGGTCATATTAAAACATACTGTATGTGCTGCCTGTCTGTATTCTGCTGGGACATCTTCACCTTTCTGCCCTCCTTCCTGGCTGAAGAACTGTAAAATATGATTACCATTATCGGCAAATAAATGTGTACTATATTATGAAATTATCCATTATTAGTTAATAGAAATTTTCCCCATCAGTGTTAAATACATTACTGCTGCATATGTTTAAGGTTGAGCCCATTTAGTTGAATACAGAGTTACTTTAATAACACTTTCATAGATGAAACTGAAAGTGCTGGTGATACTCTGCTTTCTCAACTTGCCTGTTTTATTATAATCAGAGCTGCCGTCCACTCTCCATCATCATCAGACTTTTCCTTGCTGATCTAATAAAGCAGTTATTAAAAACATCTACTCATGGTGGCCAAGGTGGGTAGCAAGTGGAAACTCATCTGTTAAGATGCTAATATACTCAAGCTTGTTTACTTTTTAATGCTAGCTGTGTTTCCATATGAGGCGCAGATCATAACTGATCTCAGAACAGTAAAAGCTGAGCTAGCAGCAACTTGCCACGCACTCTGGTTTCCCATCAGATTACTGTCAAAGACATGCGGTTTATCCACAATGCACATGCGCAAACTTCAAGAATGAAGCCGCTGGCCTCTCAACTTGCCCACCTGCCGTAATTGTCAGCGGTACCTGGACACACCCTCAGTGACAGAGACAATTACACTTTCTATAAGACTGAAATAAGCGCAGCTTTCAGCGACGTGTAAACGATGGATGCGCATATTAATTGACAAGGGATGAGCTTTATGGCAGCGCTTTCTGAGACAATAGGCGAGAGATCGCTTTACTTCGGAACGTTTTAATTCATGTCTATTTTTAGACTTGACGCTTGTCCTGACTGAACCTGGTTTAATTACTGCCACCTTACAGACATGTGGTATGTAGGCCATTAATAGAAATAGATTGATATTTAAGATCAAAGTATTAATTAATGGTAGGACTTCTTTGAGTTTGAGTATGAGTATTTTTTTCTCTAATTGGTACATTTTTTCTTGAAGAAATATATTAAGTCACTAGATGAAAGGAATATTCAAAACAGCTCTAACTCTTTGTCAGCCTGGCTATAGTACTGAAGAGAAACCTGGGGTTGTTCTTCTTTTCTTGAATCAGTGATACATAGTAAGATGTCCCGGCTTTAGGAAGGCCTTTTTTTGTTGTTGTTGTTTTTTTATTCGTTTGTTTTTTGTTTATGGAACTCTTTCTGCAGGCTAAATAAAGATCTAATTTAGTGAGATGCCATTTCCTCTCTAGCTTACTGGTTGTCTGCTTTAAGGTGCATGTTTGAGAGTCATGCCTGGTAGTACTTTTGATTTGAAGCTTTATTTTTCAGAGGAGCCACAGTATCAAGGGTCATATGCAGTGAGGATGTAGCACTATTAATGAGATAGCTGACTTCTGGGATAGTTGCTCTGTACTGTGTTGGCACATGGTATTGAAGAGAGTAACAATGGAGGAATTAAACATGCTTAATATAATCCTTAATATCCTTAAATTTAGTTACACAAATTTCTGAAAGATACCTACTGTATTGAAATGTATTCTCCACTGCTGTGTGAATTTAAAAATGTTGTTAAGAGAGTATAGCCCCATAGACTTGTACTGTACATCTTGCTGAGGTAAACTCTGTCTTTGAATTCATAAATGCATCTCATGGCTGTAGATACTTCAGTGAAAGTGTTCTTCATTTGGTGAGATGTTTTCAGTAGTGTTTTTTTTTCTCACAGAGAAGAGAAAAGAAACCTGCAATCATCCACTTCAGTTGCCTTCCATAGTCTTCCCAACCATTTAGTGTCATTGAACTCGCAAGTGTATTCTTTCATTTTAGGAACTAATCAAATTGTTTTTATAAAGTCCCAAAAGTTTCCACTAGCTCTCAGTTTTCTTTTGTGATAAATAATGCATCTTAGGACTGCATCGTAAGAGTTCCAGTGAACAGCTACTAAATTGATCTTCAACACTTAGATCAATTTCAGGCATCTTATTGTCTGAACTAATGAAAAAAATTAAGAAAAAAAAGTGTAATTGTCTCTGTGGCTTATTAGTTTCTTATAAGTCATTTTTCCAATTACATTCGAGCCTATGAAAATAAAGGCAATGTGTAGAAAAATCAATCAATTAATCACCAGCAGTTAATGACCATCAAGCCACAACAAGAGCGCACGAGCATTTTCAGATCTGTTGATCGGGTGTTCAGAACGTTGCCTTTTATATACATACATATATATATATTTATACAAATGATATTAAGTTGCAAGGATAAATAAAATACATCAAAGCAAATTTTAAGTTCATGAACGTATAATTATCTGAAGGATATACTGCTATTATTATTGTTGATTATCTCAAATAGATTTCAAGTTAGTGCTTTCTTCTTCTTTTTTTAATTCAGGCGATATGTGGGACTTCAATTTCGTGGGTCTTTTTGGGGTCCTTGACGTGGCATTAATAAACAAAGATGGCGGTGGCGTTTACCCCTTTGTGGAATTTTACTCTGAATTAAAAACTTTGTAGTCTTAGGTAATTTGAGTATTTCCTACATGTGTCTCGTTAGTGGAGTTGCAAAATGAGTGGTTGGGCCGGTTTTTCAGACGAGGAGCTGCGCAGGATACAGCAAAAAGGTAAGTTAACCTCTCTTGCTCCTAATGAGAGACGGAGCACTCAGCACTTCACTCTGATATTTTATTCCTATTTCTTTTCTGTAGTAGTAACCATGGCCACGTGTACTTTTCAGACTCTACTGTATCTGCACCTCCAGTCCGGGGTCGAAAACCGGCTTCAGGTAACCGGAGTCGGCAGCAGTTGCAGCGAGAAAGAGCCCTGCAGTCAGCAGCCCAGAAGAACCCAGGAGCCGAGTCACTTGTTCTTTCACCCGAACAGCAACTCACCAAACCGTCGCCGAGGGAAGAGCCTAAGTCCATAGCCCCGGCGACAACTCCCACTGTCAAACAAGAGGTGCAGCAGAAGCCCGCTATAATGAAGCCCAATGAAAACGACCAACCGACAACAGAAGAAGTAGAAAAGCCAGTGGTTAAAGAGCTGGATAAGCAAGAGATTGAACTGTTAGTATGATTTTGTTCTCGCATGCACTGTAAAGATGACGGGTAGACCGACCAATATTTACATAGTAGGGTAGCAAACATGCCAAAAATGCCCTGCCCACATGTAAACATAATTATGTTTTTTCATGGACATGCTGGGCCATTCTGTGCTCTTCTTTGAAACTGTAACAGAGTGAATCTAAATATACAATTAGATTCATAATTTGTTGGACAAAAACAGATTTTTTGCAGTTTTGCCACAGTAGATTTTAAAACAAACAATTATATTAACTTCACATTTTATGTAATAACAACAGAAGATGTCTCACCTGGCTATGAAATTACTTGTCAGTTAAGTCAAATTCCTTTTGAACCTCTGAAAATGGGGGACTTCGCATATAAACGGCTGTAATTATAAGCTTTCTGCTCGACCATCTATGATTTGAATAAAAAAGTTATTTAGATATATATAATGACTGCTATGAAATTTTAAATTCATATATCAAATACTTTTCAAGTTTTATCTTTTTGAAATGTAATCTACTAATCTACTTTCATCATGAAAGTTGAATGAAAACGGCATTTTCTTCATTTTTGTGACTAAGACTTGCATGTTAACCAACATTCAGAATATCAAAATGGTGTAGTCTTGTCCATGTGTGTTATTTTGGGTTTCATTTTTAAATTCTGATATTTGTCCCACCAGTATGCAATGTCCCCTTTAAAATCTAGTATCAAATAGGTTATCACGTGACTCTGCTAGCCAGTCTACAACATGGAAACGTTATGGCAGAAAAGTCAAACTGAGATGATCCAGTGGACTTCTTTTTTTATCTTCTCTCACTATCCCTCTTCTCCTCTCCCCCACTCCTTTTATTTTCTTTTCTCCCTTTCCTATCCCCCAGTTATGTCTGTCCAGTTTACAATTACCTAAAATAAAATAAATAATAATAAAAAAGAAAAGAGATCAATCAGGTGGAACAACATGGCATAGCCATAATGATCCACCTGAAAAAGTAAATCCGTTGGGCCTTCAGACAAAAATTCTGATTGCTGAAGTACCGAATGGGACAGGCAAAAAAAAACAACCAGAAAAACAATGGAGGAACACACAGTTCCTCCCCCATTGCATTTATTTCTTTCACTAGAATCTCTACTGCTAGCAGTAAGCTGCTGCAGTTGACACAGATACCGCCCCTCGGTGTACGCTGTGTAATAATACGACTCCTTTTGCCAAGCCAACAATTTCATCTCCCCCATCCATTTTTTGATTTCAAACAGGGAAATCAGAGGAGAGGAAGAGACAGAGGCAGAGGCAGGCCAGGACAAAGCAAGGATAGGGGTGGAAATTGCTACAACTGCCTCAGGGGTGGACATTGGGCACGGGACTGCACTGAGAGGAAAAAGGGCAGGAGGAATGATGACCTTCAAGATAAGTGGGAAGCAAGGCTAGATAGGAGGGAGTCAGAGCAGAAAGGAGATGAGAGTGAATTAGAAGCTGACGTGTTGTGTTTGCAAAAGAGAGATTTTCTTAACATCAGCTAAAAAACTGTCACAAATAACCTTGCTGGTTGCAGGTAGGCCAAAAACTTTTTTTTTGTGACAGTGGCACTACTCGCATTGTGGTCATAAAGCAAGATGATGGTCATATACATCCATCCAAGAAAAATATATAAGTAAGAACAACAAGCGGGCAACTGTACTCTGAATTCTTGTCTAAAACAACACTCCTCCTCAGGGCCAGCCAGTGTGCTGGAAGGGCACCACCAAATGCAGACAAACTTGACCCTGCTCACATCCACTGCACCATGTATTATAAACATTCACTGGGGCCTGTACGAAAAGCAATTTTTCAAAGAAAAATCCACAACATTTTTATCGGGGTGCCACGCGACCTGCAAACTCAGAGACCCTACATGTGTCAGTGTCCAAACCATACACAGTGAAATGAGCGTACCTCAGGCAATGTGCAGTTAAGTGTGACAACGCCACAGACTGGGAGCCGTTCACAGGCTGCCCTGGCATACAATGTTGACCATTGCTGGGGGCATATCTGTCTTTGTCAAACTGTGCAAGCCCCGCAACAAAAGCAGTGTGCTTAACAGGGCAAAACCAAAACTGACAAGCTGTTGAAGTGATGCTAATCGAGGCAAAGGGAAATGCACTTGCTGAAATCACAGAAATCCTCAGTAAATAAGGCAGCACTTCCCCGAGCTCCATGTGTGTCAGACCCACACACCGTTGTAAATGATTTGTCACCAAACGCTAACTATTTCTCTGTAAATGCTGTTTTTCTCCGTGATTGATCAGCAATGGGCAAAGCGAGGGTTCATGAAACACGGGAACATTCGACGTTTTTGTGCAAATTTCTAACTCTGTTAACAGTCATGTTGCTCACAATAAATCAATTTATAAAATAAAACATACTGAGAAAAGACTTCTATGTTTATTGGAGTAGCTTTCTTTTTGAAAGCTCCTCCTTGAATCAAGGAGGCCATTTACATGAAAAGGGAAAGACCATCTCTGAATCGAGGCGCCGAAATTGGGGCCTAAGGGTACATCTGTCACCATCTTACAATGCTGTGATTGCAGCCATTCCCCAACTCTCTGTGAATGGGACTCATGGACATTGATCAGTGGGCTTTGATCAGTGGTTGTTGATCAATGGTCATGACAATTTGCATATTAAAGATGAAGGAACTGACCTCACAGCCCAAGAGACTGAAGAAGTCAATTGGATGAGTGACGAAACGTTTCTCCCACTGAAAACGCTACATCCAGATGAACAGAATCAACTTTTTGGGGATGTAGTTCCATGTCATACCACAAGGTGACACTGTCTGTGTAGAGACAAACATATGATCTACAGGGCAGAAGAAGAAGAAAGGCACAACATGTATGAGAGCTGGAATGTGATGGAGTGGAACTGTTCTTCCTGCTAGCTAACAGGAAATAATAAAGGCACGTAGCAGAGATTAAAAACGACTCGTTCTTCAGAAATAAGGAGACAAACAAAACAGGGCAGGTTTCTCTCCGCTCACAGCTGGAGTTGGGCAAGCCCACCGTGGGCTCCACCTTCTGGCGTAGTCTGCTGATTTCCCTTCACTTCAGCCTTCTCCCGTGTTTTCCATCAGCTCATCAGCACCCAGTAAGGACCGGCTCGAGCCTCCTCTCTCTGCCAGGTGAGATTCTTGGTCAGCTGAAGCGTGGAGCTGCTCTGTTTCTGTAAAAAAACAAAGAGACGTACTTATCTGCCTGCTCGCCTTCAACCACATCAGCCTTCTGGAAAACACGTGCTCGCCACTTCTCACCTCCCTCAGTTCTGGAAAAACACTAAAGTAAGAATTCAGACTCAGTTATCGGCGTCTACGTTCCATCTTGCACATCTTCTGATTAGCAGGTCGGCACAAACGTTCATTAGAGGGTGTACTCGCTTTAAACACTGAGTAACATCACAGGACTGCTTGGAACACTTCAGATTATCTGCAGAGGTCACTGTGGGCTGTCCTCACAAACACCTGTTGGCGTCCCGGTGGTCCGGCTCCTGTTTCCCTCACTGCTCTGTCAGCTTTGCAGAGCCCTGGTCTACAGACTGTGAGGATTTGAAGGTTTGAACTGTCATGATTCTGTGCTTGATTTAATTATTAATTTTATAGTAATTATGTTTGATTTAAAGGTTATGATTATTCTATATTAATTTCATATTTATCAAAATGTCATATAATCATACAGTGTAGTATTAAGTGGACACGGCCCTAGAATATTAAAGGCATTTAGAATGTGTGTCCTTCAGGGTTAGAGAATGGTGAACTTTCACCTAGTTCTGCCTGCAGAGTGGTGCAGAAAGTAGATAAAATGAACTGGTTTCAACTGGTGAAGCTTCTCAGAGTCTCTAAGTCTAGCTTTGAAGGTCATGGCAATGCTTTGTTTAGACTGAGAAAAAGATAACGAGTATAGAAAAGGTTTGTCTGTGACTAGCATTTTGAGATCTGTGACAACATGGCTGTTGAACACATCTCCCTCCATGGAGAATTTGTTTTTTTGTATTGGCAATTGATAATAAATATTTTTGTTAAATTGGATTGAGACCTGTCTTCTCTGTGGACGTCCTTTTTCCATTGTTTGAACCCGACAA
>VVHJ01061063.1:15735-27907 GCA_015107715.1 Tylochromis polylepis | reverse complement strand
GGGGGTTGTATATAAAACTATATAGAGACTAAACAGACAAATTTAATTTATGTTTATTCCAATGATTTGGCTTTGTTTTCCTTCTTTTTATTCCTTCTTTCTTACTATTTATATTTCATTTCTGCACAATTGGTGTGCAGCACCCACAATTTCATCATACATGTACAATGACAATAAACAGCTTTTCTATTCTATTCTTTCACCAGATGTCTGCAAACTCATCATTCTCCACTCAGTCCACTTTGGATCTGCATCTTTCCTCCATGAACACCTCTCTTCCGTTATACTTGCTCTGTATCATCTCTAAACCAAGCTCCTACATCTATCGTGCATTTAGCATCATTATCATCTTCCTCGTCCTCCCTGTCTGCATCCTCATCCTCCAACATGGTCTCCAAGAATGGAGGAAAAAAAGCTCCACCATCACGGAAGCAACATTGAGTCACTCTGACTGCTTCACCTACAACATCGTCATCTTGGACCTGCTTGCTGTCTTAGCATGTATCTTGGACTTTTGTGGTAGCATCATGAAATATTTAAAGATGTTATCCTGGGCGTTCTTTCTTTACTCTATCTGCTGGTTTGGACTGATTTTCTTTCACATGCTGACTTGTGTGGAACACTACATGGCTGCTGTTCATCCCATCACTTATCGGAGCTTGAGGAAAGAAAGAGGTGTCAGAATCAGAAATATCAGCATAGGCTGTATTTGGCTCCTTTGCTTTGCAATAGCATGCTTTATAAAGATAAATGGTATCATCGTCTCCATTGTGAATTTTTGCCTCTTGACATTGTCTTTAACCGTCTCCTCCTTCTGCAGCCTTTCTGTTCTCTGTGTCTTAATTCACTCAGGCCCAAGAGAAGACGGCAGGAACAGGGACAGGGTTGACCAATCAAAGAAGAGAGCATTTTACACCATTGTGACCATACTGGGAATGCTGGTGTTGAAGTTTGTTTTGGATCTGAATTGGTCTGTACTGTATATTACAGGACTTAAAGGATGCATGTTAATGCCATGGGATATCCTGTTTAATCTCCCTAGCAGCCTCTTGTTGCCTCTGCTGTTTCTATACAGAAAGGGTAAATTTGTGTGTTGCAAGAAAAACATGCAATGAGAATAAAGAAGTGTGCCTAGGAACATTTGGGGTTGTCTCTTCCTGTAGTTCTTGTGATGAGCAGATGGCATCATCTAAAGATCTGACCCTGGGGGCCAAGCAACACCAGAAAAGCAACCGATGCCTGAACATTGTGGGCCCACTAATTGATTTTGTATTTTCTGGCTGTGTCTCTGCTCATTTTTTTCATTTTCATTTTTGATTTTCATTCAGTTGTTTCCTTGCCAGATTTAAACTTCCAATAATTTCCACTGTTTCCCTGTGGATTATAACTTTGATGAGATTTGGCTTTCCACTGTATTCCTATGGGACTGAATTTCCAAGGAATGCTGCTTTTCTTGTTATATTATTATTATCAACACAGAGATAAGCGCATCTTTATGTCTGGATGTTCCCGTTCTCGTCTCCATCTCGCCTCTCGAAGATCACAACATAATCAGCATTAGCTCAGAGTAGGTTAATTAGATAAGTATAATTCATGTGAATTGATTATGAAGATTATTACTTTAATAAGGAGAGATCATTAGAAAGAAATGGACATGCTTTATTGATGTAGAGAATTTAGATAGAGGTATTTGGCGCTTAGACCGGATGGCCCGTTTTGGTGAAACCGAAACCCAGCTGTGATAGGGAGTAAAGCAGGACCCCCTGGAGTGTAGACGCTGGTGGTAGAGATGAAGGTGGTGGCTTGAATGGAGCCTGAGTGACAAGGAAAATCAGGCGATGGGGAGGAGGTGGGTTGAACAAAGGCATCTGCAAGGTAGAATGACAGATACACATTTAAAGTAAGCGGCGTGAATGCTAAATGGCCTGAAGAAGGCCTCGAGAAAGATGATTGGACTAGACCAGTGATGTCACAAACAGCTTGACAGCGTGGGAAAGTGGAAGTGATGTGAAGCCTACAGATTTAGTCTACAACACCTGGGAGCAGACAGATGTGAGACCATAGAGCTTCCTTATTGAAATTACACATAAGCTTTATTTGATTTTTGCTTTGTATTCTTTTGTTTTGCTCCTGTTAAACTGCTTTAATAAAATATCCTGCATTCAAAAGTTCTAAATTGTGGACCTTTTTAACCCTTTTTGAAACAGTAAAGGAAAAAAAATCTGAATACTAGTTAACATTTTATATATGACGCTTACAGGTTACTCCAACCTTCTAAAAGTACCAGACCCTTGTGGCTTGGTTTTCCAAACCACTATATTAGCCCAGTCATATTCCAAGAGCACTGATCTGGAGGGGAGCTGCTGCAACGGGTGCTTGTGGTAGGATACTGGGCTTGCAAGGCTACTCAGGGCTGGGTTTTTATCGGAGTAGGCAGGGTAGACATCCAGAGAATAGAGGCAGTTAGAACTGCTGAATCTCCTAACCCAATGTATTGATCCTAGCTCTGCACTGCCTACTGGGTAGTATTCATCACAGACTAGATTTTTTAAACAGAGAGTCAGTCCAGACTTCCTGTATTGGGGAGCTGGTTCCACAGATCAACAATAACTATAATTACTAAATTTGTGTTCTATTCGAGGGGTAATGAGCTGTTCTGTTCTTCAGAATTCAACCCAAAGTGCTTTAAAAACATTTACGGGACAGGTCTCCAAAAGAAAAAAACAGATTCAAAACACATGAAAAGCTGTTAGAGCTGTTTTGTTGTGTTAACGTGGCAAGGCAAGGCAAACATAGTTGTACACATTTGTAGCAAAGGAAGATTATTGAAAGAGAATATGATTTATGAAGCTGAACTTTGCAAGTTTACTCTTGTGGATGATATCATACCCATAAGTCACCCTTATATGACTAATTTAACTCAACAAAATCTGAATTCACACTCTCACAAAGAGAAAACCGAGAGTACAGCATGAGTGTCAAACGTGGGCCAGAACCAGCCTGCCTACGCTGCAAAATCCCCAGTGTTAAATTGACACTACAAAGTGTCAATATGGGTCCACTCTTTTGAGTGTTAAATTAACACTTTTGACAGTGTTATATTTTGAACAGTAACCTAGTCCGTGTTAAAGATTAACAATGACTAACACTGAGCAGTTTTGATTTGCTAACACTGAAATATTACTAGCATTTTTAGTTATTTTCCAGCGTTAGAAAATCAGCACTGCTCAGTGTTAGTCATTGTTAATCTTTTACACTGACTAGGTTACTGTTAAAAATATAACACTGTCAAAAGTGTTCATTTAACACTCAAAAGAGAGACCTATATAGACACTTTCTAGTGTCAATTTAACACTGGGGATTTTGCAGTGTAAGGGTCCAATCAGGCCAACTGGACAGGTTTGGAAAATAAGGTGACTGCAAAGAAGGAGGATAAAAATGTCGAACTTTGAACTGTTTTTTCTGTGTTACAGCCTTCTTACTGACCAACACATCATTCATGGACTGTCATACCACAGCAAAGTAACAGGTGGCCCATTAAAAGACAGAAACTGAGATGTTTTTATAGTTAGTATTCCATTAAAATCAGAAAAGTTCCTGTTGTTCACTGTTTACTATAGAATTTACTCGGCTCCACAAGAAAAAAAAACAGGACACGTTCTGTGAATTAAAAGAACGTTCATGTTTTTCTAATAATGGGATCAAGTCCAGCTTATGAGCTGCCAGTGCTATTCTTCTGACACCAAGAGAGCTGTGCTGCAGGTTTCTCTGATTTACTACAGCAGCATTTCATAATGTGGACAAACTGAGGCGTACTGTTAAAGCTGCACTCGTTTTCTTCAGACATGTCAGGGACTGAATGTGTAATTATTTTCACTGAAACAAAGGAGAATAACGTGGAGTTTTGTCATTTTTAAGGGTTATTCTGCTGTAGTTTTACTGCTCCAGCAGTAATACAGTCTGAAGTTTGATTCAGCCGACTGGTTTTTAAAAGCTGTGTGAACCGGGTCTGCATGACACTTGGGTCAATCTCTTCGCACTTTATCGACCACAACGCAGCTAATCTCAATCACATTAACAGTCTTTTTCCTGCAGCACTGGGTCTTTGTATGCTGCTCAAATACGAATTGTGAATTAACACTACCACTTTTTTGTGGGACATGCAATTAACACTGAGGTGTAGTGTGCACACACAGGCGGGTGGATGACTGTGGAGGAGGCAGAAGGAAACAGATGAGGTCTGATATCAGGTCAGTTTTGAGTCCGTGTTCTTTCTTCTTTTGTTGCTGTTGTTAGTTTGCTCAGTAATCTGAGGGAAAAGTCAGCATCCATGTTTTCGTTCAGCCTCACTAACTTACAGGGTGTTCCTGCTCAAAATGGGCCTCTGAGTATGAAGCATGATTGGTCTGCATTTAGTTCCTCTTCTTTCTGCTTTTTGATGCACAAACGCTGATTTTAAGATGAAGGAAATTAATCAAACATCGTCCAACAACACTTTAAGTTTGTCCTGATATGTGCAAATGTACATTTCTACAAGGGTCTCTGACTTCAACACTCAGTATTAGAAATGGATAAACAGTGGTTGTACAGTGGGCTGACATCTAATAAAAGCTAAAGTGAAGAGATCTGTATGAAATCCAGGAAAATATGAAGTAATGCTCCATTTGTACATAATAAAAGCAGCCAGCTGTTTTTATACCTCATTCAGACATATTTTAAGAGTAAAGGCTGCTGGCTGTACTATAACTCTATAAAGCGATGTTTTCAGTGGAGGCTCATGAAAGTCTGTGTGAAGATCTGATTATGTACTTACAGACGCAGCGACAGTTGTTTCCCACTGATGACATCCTAAAGCCTTTTTAGGGGTAAAAATGTATTTTTTCTGGTAATTTTTCCGATTCACATTTGTCACCATAGTGATATCACTTTCCGGTAATTGCTAGAGTGGGTGTGGTTTCACCTTACTCACCTGGTTACTCCACAGGGGCCGGAAAAAGGAGAGGGTGAGCAGGGCTCAGATATTTTCTGTTTTCTGGTCACTCTTGCATGACTTCCCGATTAAAATGGAATGTTTTCTGCCATTCATGTTTGCTGAAATACAACCATCACCCTTCAAAGGCAAGTGGTTGTCATAATGGACTCTGTTGAAACGCGTCACAGGAAAGAGCTCCTCAACTTAGCCTCTCAGCAGCTTTCTTAAAGGAGTTGTCGCTACAGCCTTCAACCTGACAGAGGATGCCGAGAAAGAAGAACTGCTGTCCCATGCTGAGAAGAAGATCCTACGTCTGCTTCATGTGAAGCACAAATACTAGTTTGACGGAGGACTTCATGGTGTGGTGCCACAGCATGTTTATGAATGGAGTCCAACAGGGTGGGATATGGTCACCTGTTCTCTTCAGGTTGTAAATGAATCCTGGGTGTATGAGGGGGAGAGCCTCTGATGGTTTATTGTTCTGTGCCATGATGCAAGTGTTTGCAACTCCAAAGCAGAATCCAGAGAGCAGAGACCAGTTTATAGATTTTATTTACAGGAATCAAGATTTTAATAGAGCCTGAGCTCTATTAAAAAGTAAAAAATGGGTAAGAAGTGTTAAGGAACAAGACCGAGGTTCCGCTGCCTAAACTATCAAAATAAGAGCATAGTGACATGACTGGTTAAACATGCTTGAGTGGCTGTTCATATACCTAAAATGCCTAACATCTATGTGTGGAAATGCCAGTTGTTTATTATATGAATCCAAAACACAAATTCTGGTTAGTTTCCTTAGTTCTGTTCATTTGAGTTGTGAATAAAGATTTTGATCCTAACTGCCTAAACTGATGTCTGAATATCTGGAAACATGTTCGTAAAGTGAAAAGATTATTAACAGAAAAAAAGTGTTCTTACAGCGGTTCTTTTTTTCACTAGTTGTGCAGTAAATATTTAATGTAATGTTGAGCTGTAACAACCCAATTCTGAAAGATGATTCCTTTATTACTGGCATCAGTGGATAACCAGTTAAACTGGTTTCTACTAGACCTTTAATTTGGAAGACGTTCCTTTTCCCATATTAAAAGTCTTCCAACTTGGGATGCTATTTCCAGGATTTTAATGTGAAATATTCCAAGGAAGTGTGACATTTTCCGCAGGAAAAAAAGCATTTAGGTGAACTTAAATTTCTAACATCAGTGTTTAAATGATTCACAGCATCATAGTTAAATATTTCTCACTAAATGAGCACAAACTGAAGTTCATCAGGGCTCCTAAAAGCTGAACGACAGCCTGAGAAATGTGGAGTTCACAGGATTTATGATTAATGAGCCGACAACTGGTGTTCTCACCACTAAACACATGAAATCACCTGTGTTTGTTTTCCTGCATTACACTCCCACTGCTGACGAATCTGCTAAGCAACCAGAAAAAAAGTCCTTTTTGAACATGAAGTTTCTGCAGCACCCCTGAATGACACTTTATTTTCTAAGGTTCAGAAAGGTTTTCATGTTGTAACCTTTGCAAGTAAAATGAGGCAAAAACTGTTGACAGGTAAACCTCTGAACTCAGGAATGAAACACACCCTTGTTTATGGGTGAAGCAACGGCTGTTATAAGAGGAAGGTGAATGAAGCTCCGCCCCTCACATGACTCACCTGAGAAAAACCAGGAAACAGGATGTTATTTTTCCTCAGTAAACAGAGACGCACAGACGATCAGATTGAGTTCAGATCAGACTAGCAGCTTCCTCTGAGTGAGTCCAGCTACAGGAGAGAAAACTGGAAAACTCCAAGACTGCTGCTTCAAGCTGCTGACACTCCATAGACTGAATGTGAGTTTGAGCAAAAATACAACACAAAGGAAGTTTCAGTGAAGGTAGTAGAGAAAGAAGGGGAACCAGGACTGACTCTACTTCCTGTCTGCTGTTTTCAGCTTCACTCACAGACTCAATGGCTTCCAGATCAGAGGAGGATCTCTGCTGTCCGGTCTGTCAGGAGGTCTTCAGAGATCCTGTTATTCTGTCATGTAGCCACAGCTTCTGTAAAGACTGTCTGAAGAGATGGTGGGGAGCGAAAACAACACATGAGTGTCCAGTTTGTAAGAGAAGATCTTCAGCGAATGAACAATTTGTAAACCTGGCTTTAAAGAACCTGTGTGAGTCATTCTTACAGGAAAGAGATCGGAGAGCTTCAGAGGCTCTCTGCAATCTGCACTCTGAGAAACTCAAACTCTTCTGTCTGGACCATCAGCAGCCAGTGTGTGTCGTCTGCAGAGACTCAGAAAAACACACCAACCACAGTTTCAGACCCATCGATGAAGCTGCACGACAACACAAGAAGGAACTTCAGGAAACTCTGGAGCCCTTAAAGAAGAAGTTGAAGGTTTGTGAAGAAATTCAAGTGAAATTTGATCAAATAGCAAAACACATTAACGTCCAGGCCCGACACACAGAGAGTCAGATTAAGGAGCAGTTTAAGAAGCTTCACCAGTTTTTAGCAAAGGAAGAGGAGGCCAGGCTGGCTGCACTGAGGGAGGAAGAGGAGCAGAAGAGTGGGATGATGAAGGAGAAGATGGAGGCTCTGAGCAGAGACATAGCAGCTCTTTCAGACACAGTCAGAGCCACAGAGGAGGAGCTGAGAGCTGAAGACGTCACATTTCTGCACAGCTACAAGGCTGCAGTGGAAAGAGTCCAGCGCAGCCCTCTGCTGGATGATCCTCAGCTGCCCTCAGGAGCTCTGATAGACCAGGCCAAACATCTAGGAAACCTGACCTTCAACATCTGGAACAACATAAAGGACGTGGTCTCCTACACCCGTCTCATTCTGGACCCAAACACTGCTCATCCAGAACTCATCCTCTCTGAAGATCTGACTAGTGTGAGACGAGGAGATGAACAACAGCTTCCGGATAATCCAGAGAGGTTTGATCGGTTCTACTCCATCCTGGGCTCTGAAGGCTTTAACTCAGGGACTCACAGCTGGGATGTCGAGGTTGGATACAGTACATGGTGGAACCTGGGTGTGTTAGCAGAGTCTGTGGAGAGGAAGGGAGACAGACTGTCTGGATTATGGAGAATAAGGTTCTATAAAGGTAAATACTACGCGTTGTCATCATCAGCTCCAGACACTACTCTCTCAGTACAGAAGAAGCTCCAGAGAATCCGAGTGAATCTGGACTGTAACAGAGGAAAGCTGTCGTTCTCTGATCCTGATACTAACACACACATACACACCTTCACACACACTTTCACTGACAGGATGTTTCCATTCATTAACACTGTGGCTGGTAAATTGAAGGTGCTGCCATTGAAGGTGTCAGTGTCAGTGTAGTTGAATTCAGGATTATTGTTTCTGTGTAATGTTCTAATGTAGCTTTTTTTATATTCTAATGTCAGTGTCACTGTTATTGTTTTGTATACTGTTGGTTTGTTATAACATTTCAATAGACAACGGGATTTTTTTATCTTTTATTTGAGTTTACATATTTGAAATGCTATATTTGTGTTTCTGATAATATTTGTGAATACTGGATTACCAAATATCAAAAAGGAATGGTTTTTTTCGTATTATTAATTTTGTGTTTTCTTTGTTTTAACTTTGGAATTATTTTTATGAAGGATTTTTTAAAAATTTAAAAACAAACATTAACAATCAAGGACAAACAATAAATGATGAAAAGATCCTTTTTCTGAAAACTCAAGCTGCTGTACTCAGAAAAACTATTTGGGCCGAACACATTTATCTGAAGTTTGTCTCCATGGAGGATCACAGGACCATCAGAATATAATGAACATGTGTGAAGAAGCAAAGAAATGCTGCTCGCTCTCAGCTTGACAGGAAAACAGGAACAATGAGACAGATTTCAGAGACAGTTATCAACTGTGGCCACAAGATGGCAGCAGCTGATCTGAGATCCTTTATGGCACAGAACACTTCTGCTTTGAGACATCATCAGAGATTGCTTTGTTTGTTCTGACACTCCTGGATGAATGCAGATGAACATTAAAGTGTAAGATGGAGTTATGCCACATGTACCTATACAAGAAATTACTTATACTCAATGCAGAAGATCCACAGGGACGCCTGATCAGAGCCTCTAGCATTAGCAGCTTATTTAAACCATTTATTATAACCGATCTATAATTGTCCTGCAAGTTCATCAGCTTACCTCAGTAGAAACAATCTGTGCTTTCAAGGAAAGAATCCATTTTGGGTTTTTTTCCTCTGGTTTTTGCTGCATTAAATGACTTCAGCCTCACTCCAAGAGGGCAGGGTGGATTGATCCAAATATCGATAGTATCAATGCCAGAATTGGTATTGGTATCAGATAGGAAATTCTGTTAACCCATTGCTCAACTTGTGTCTGCAGGACAGTAGTTAATTACTGGGGTGCTTGAAAGGGGACATGTGAAACGGAAAAAAGGCTGTTTGAAGGAAATGAAAGCAGGATAGCTGGGGTTAATAAAAATAAGATCACTGGTCTCAGCATGTCTGCAAGGGCAGTGGAACGTTCCATACATTTAAGTACTCGTAAAACTCAGAATTCGACTCCACTATAAATGAGGGGAAGACATTGTGTGCTTTAGTCCTACTCTGTACACTGCGATGTATTCTGTATGACTCCTTGCAAGTAAAAACTTTTGGGAATGTGATTCTGAGACTCTGTGGTCATTGCTGAATAGAGTTTTGATCAAATTTCTTCTGACAGTACCAGATCAATGACAATGATGTATGTAGGAAGGAAATTCTCTACAGTGGCAACAAAAGCAATTTACATAAAGACATGAGAACCCGAACAAGCAGCAAAGACATTAAGTGAGGAGGAGGAGGAACATCTCTCAGACAGACTCAGATCCCTCCACAGAGATCAGAGGTAACTAGCAGAATCCTTCCAGAGAGGCTAAGAACATCCAGGCAGCTCATATAGTAGTGAAAATGATGTTTCATGATCTTCAGCCTTATCTCAGGTTAATTTTTAAAGAGCTATAATTATTTCAGCAGACTGATTGCTTATTAGACAAGGTAGACACAAGAAGACAACAGGAAATTTTCTGTGAATTAACCCAAGACTTATGTTTTTCTGATTATGAGATAAATTCTAGCTAATGAGCTGCCACTGCTATTTTTCTGTACTACAGTCGACGCCCAGAGAGATGTGCTGCATGGAGGACAGTCCCAGCACCAGTCTCACTTGCATCAACTTGTATCTTAAAAAGTTTTTCAAAATCAGGAGCTTCGAGAACAGAAGCAGAAGAAATCAACTTCTTCACACAAGTGAAAGTAACCTGGCAGTCAGATGTCCAAATGAAAACGATGTTTTTTTCTCAACAGATTGGTCAAAGGAGCCATCACAGTAGAGAAGTTACAAAAAAACCCTATAATAATAGCCCACTAACCCTAGAAACTGCATCAGTTCTTTCTTAAATGCTGGCACAGGATGCTTTTTTAATGGCCTCCACTTTTACCAGCACTGAACCGACTCAACCCTGACCAATCACCCTGCCAAGACAGGTCACTCTTGTTTTCGCATTTTGCTAGGTTAGTTGTTAACCTTTCCTCTGCCAATCTGTGAAATACTGCAGCCAGGTTCTGAACACGGACTTCCCATGTGTCACTATAAACCACAACATCATCTATAGTGGTGTGAAAAAGTTTTTGCCCTCCACTTGATTTCCTATATTTTTTGTATGTTTCTCACACTTAAATGTTTCAGATCAAACAAACCTAAATATTGGACAAAGATAAAAGAAGCACAAAATGCAGCTTCTAAATAAAGCCATTTATTATTAATCCAAACCTGCATGGCCCCTGTGTGAAACAGTGATTGCAGTGATTGTATAAATAAAGCCATTTGTAAAGCTGTGGGACTCCAGTGAACCACAATGAGAGCTATTATCTAGAAATGGTGAAAACATCGAAGAGTGGTGAACCTTCCCAGGAGTGGCTGGGAGACCAAAATTACCCCAAGAGCACATCAATGACTCACCCAAGAGATCACAAAAGACCCCAGAACAACATCAAAAGATCTGCAGGTCTCACTTGCCTCAGTTAAGATCAGAGTTCATGACTCCACCAAAAGAAAAAGACTGGGCAAAAAATGGCCTTCATGACAGAGTTTCAAGACTAAAAACCACTGCTGAGAAAAACGAACAAATAATACAAGGAATAAAGGCTCATCTCAGTTTTGTCAGAAAGCATCTTGATGATCCTCAAGACTTATGGGAAAATCCTCTGTAGACTAGCAAAAAAAGTTTAACTATTTGGAGGGTGTGTGTCCCGTTACATCTGGTGTAAAAGTAATATAGCATTTCAGAAAAGGAACATCATACCAAAGGTAAAGTGTGGTGGTGGTAGTGTGATGGTCTGGAGCTGTTTTGCTGCCTCAGGACCTGGAAGACTTGCTGTGATAAATGGAACCATGAATTCTGCCGTCTACCAAAACATCCTGAAGAAGAATGTCCGGCCATCTGTTTGTGACCTCAAGTGAAGCGCACTTGGGTTCTGCAGCAGGACAATGATTCAAAACAAACCAGCAAGTCCACCTCTGAATTGCCTAAAAACAAAATGAACACTTTGCAGTGGTCTAATCAAAGTCCTGACCTGAATTAGATCCTGAATCATGATTCATGTGATGTGGCATAACCTAAAAAAGGCAGTTCATGCTCAAAAACCCTCCACTGTCGCTGAACTACAACAATTCTTCAAAGATGAGTGGGTCAAAATTCCTCCACGGATGTCTTTTCAGACTTGTGCACCGGCCAAATCATTCCCTAGAATAACACCCACCCATTCAATAGAAAGGTGGGGACAGACACCCATTGCCACTTCTCCAGATCAGACTAAAGATGAAAACTGTCTAAAGGCACCCATAGAAGAACCAAACCAGTGCCAAGAACAGGAGATTGACTTCCGGTTGCAGTATGAGCCAAGAAAGGTAAAACACTCTACAATAAAGCTTTTGGTAGCCCCCATATCTCGCAAAATCTTAACATGTATTTTTTTCTTTCCATCCAAAGATGCAAACTCATCTGAGACAAAAGGTGCACACATCTCAACAATACAAGCACATAGTGCCTTATCTGGAAGATGATCATGTTATCAGACAAGGCGGGGGTATGTACTGTTGACACAAGCCCTGTTGACTTCACATGAACAGAGCAGTCTATAAATTTGCAAGTAGACTTGCTTATTGCACTGTTGCA
>VVHJ01061056.1:19086-31339 GCA_015107715.1 Tylochromis polylepis | reverse complement strand
TTCTAGAAGATGCATAAGTGATTGTGGATGAATAAAGGTTTTGTGAAGTAACTACTGAGTTTCGGTGTCATCTCTGAAGGCCTGAGGAATCCAAGAACCGGGGTGAAACTGTTTTAATGGTGACACAGTACACAAAGTATTAGTTATTACTGCAGTGTTAAATATGGTGCGGAAGGTTGTGTGCTTCTTTTCTTACGTACTCTTTTTGGCACACACCCCGTGGATCTCAGTATTGTGCCGTGAATTAGTCACTTACGGTTTCTGCTCTCAATTTTATCAGAGCTCTTAGCTTCCACAACCTCTCTTCTACTTGTCTTCCCCAATTTTTTTTCCTTCTCTCTCTCTCACACTGCCTCACATCCGCTGCTGTCCGCGTGCTCATTAAATTGAACCCCGATATGTCAAGTTGCCATGTCACGATGTCTCCTAGGCCTGTGTTCATTTGTCTTTCAGTGAATGATGCGATTGTCTTGAACAACAGTGTCCCAATTAATGACTCAAATTAAAACCAGTGATGGGTATCTCTTGAAATCCCCAGACTGGATTTTTCTGTTTTAAAGCAGCTATTATTATTACAAATGTAATGTTATGGATATAGAAGGAAACTAAGGGCTGTGACGGTAAAATGAAGGGATGGGCAGATGTTAAGGTAAATAATGAAAATATTTCCAACAGCCAAGACATGTAGCTGAATAAGGCCACACATTTCCTATCAGTTCAAACCCCTGGGAATTTCTCAGTGTGAAGATTGCAATCAGTTGGTGGGGCGAGAAGATAATCATCCATGATAGGCAGGTGCAAAACTATTCTTGCTGACCAGAATTTAAATTAGATCTATGGCTTTGCGTAAAAGTTGCATATCCTTGTCTATTAAATCATCTTGCAGGTCTGGTGCCCAAAGTGACCATTATCTATCCTTGGTAACAGGAGGGGGGGGTTTCATCCTCATGACGATTGGACATGTGTGACCATGTCCATGATATAAAGCAGTTACAGTGGGGGAAATAATTATTTGAGCCTCTGCTGAATTTGTAAGTTTTCTCACTTTCCAAGCAATAAACAGTCTCTAATTTTTATTTTTTAGCCACTCCTTTGTTACCTTGGCTGTATGTTTTGGGTCAATGTGATGCCAGAAGACCTATCCACAACCCATCTTCAGTGTTCTCATTCAAGATGTATTGAAGTCATCCTGTACCCTTAGCAGGGAAAAGCGTCCCCAAAGCATAATGTTCCCATCTCCGTGTTTGACTGTGCAGATGATGTTCTCAGCATTTTTCTTCCTACAAACACAGTGAGTTGAGTTAATGCCCAAGAGTTCGATTTTGGTTTAATCTGACCACAGCACCTTCTCCCAAGCCCAAGCCAAGATGGGCCTGTACATGTGTGTTCATGAGCACGGGAACAATGCAAGTGCTGCAAGATGGTCTACAATCTTGTCCCTGACGTCCTTCGACAGCTCTTTGATCTTGCCAATTGTAGTGGAGAGGTTGAATGGAAGACACTGAATCTGTAGACACAGTGCAGCATGGGATCAAATAATTATTTCCCCATGTGTAGTTGGGGAAAGAACAACAAAAGTTTCTTGGTTTGATGCTCTAACACTAATTGATGGGCATAAAATAAACATAAGCTTGTGACAGGCCTTTTAGGTCATTAAATTTGAGGATTTTCATTATTTAGCTTTACAAGTTTAAAAAAAAAAAAGGTTCATTTTAAATTCAAGATTTAAGTTCTCAATGATCGGGCATCACTAGTATTAGTAAAATATATTTTTGGACCTATTATTCAGCTAAATTGGAGAATTGTTGTATTTTAGGTGTCACTGATCTAAAGATTCTTTACTCTTTGAACTTCCTGCGTATCTCTGTAACAGAAAAAAGTTGTACACTCAAAGGCATCGAAGTGTCAGTTCATTGAGGAGTTCCTGTGTTTGTTTTTATTTTCCTTTATGTCTTGCATTGAATTTTTTTCTTTTGTTCTGTTTTGTTTTAATGTCTTTGGGTTTTTTTTTATATCCTATTTCTTCACTCAGCAGTGACCTAATTCTCCCCTCACAACATCTTGATGTAACTGTCCCTGCTGGCTCTTTCTTTCCTTTTTTGTCATTATATTTATATAATTAGATTTACACAGCATGTGGGCTGTGTAAATCTAATGCAGATTTATGTGTATGGCTTTTTTTTTTTTTTCTTATGGATGTGCTTTTTGTTCCAGTGTTAATATGAAAACACATTCACCACCACAGATTGTTTTTATACGCAGCTTTGTAACGTCACCACATACTTTTCTTTTCTGAGCACATAACGTACACGTACAGTTTTCTCATTTTAAAAATTGCAGGAGATATTTATACTCGTGCACAGCAGGGCCACTGCACAGATGCTCTGTTTGACAGCAGACTTTTGAGCCAAGCTGAGTTAAATTATGTGTTTGTGTTTCGGTCTGCGGGTCTTTCAGTCATCTTGCTGCATAATTCATGCCTGTTCCCAAATTGAAATTCCATGTTAATCCAATAGGAAGACGATGAAAGGAAAAAGTAATCTATTTGAAGAGGAACCATTGCGCATTTACTTATTCATGTAAATAAGCTATATATTTATTCATTTTAATAGAACATAGTAAACACGGCCAAGGTTTCAAATATGAGGTCAACGTATATTAAAGTTCCCGTGAGCTGAAAGCGTTTCTTTTCACTCTTGGATCTGTGTGACGTCAAAGAGAGTGGATTTCCCCTATCTGGTCGTCTCATGCATGAAGCTCCGGATGAGGGGCACACAATAAGAAGAAGCTGCCTTAAGAGGAAAAGAGCTAAAACAGCTTATTTCAGACAGAGGATGAACTGCAGGGCTGCAAAAAAACCCAAAAAAAACCCAAATTAAGATGAATATTTGATTTATTTTTTTTTTGGTTTGTTTTTGTAATCTCCAAATCTACCCTTCTCATGTCTAAGAATGAAACTATGAAGCTAAGCTAGGGACTGGAAGTTGTTAAACTACATATTTACTGAATAAAATGTGAATCTTTAAATCAACTTTAAAACAAAAAGCTATGTTTTCCCTATAGTTGGGTTTTATTTTTGTTTTTTATGTCCTCTAATAGTAGAATTTAATGTGGAGCTGAGAACCGCTTGCTTGTTGAGTTACAGGCTAACTGCTCCTGGCTTTCCTAAAAATTCCCTTCAAACAGGGCGAGCGGCTTGAATTTAATGAAAGCAATTTTCAGCTAAGGGGAAGTATCGCTACTGTTTCAACACTCTACAGTGTCTGTGCCACATGGTGGTCTATCTGATCCGGGAGAGGAAGAAAAATGCACACAAAAAGAGAGGGTACTGACCTGATAATTGAGAAACTACCATATCTGATGGTGTGAGTGTGAACAGGGATCCAGCCCTGTATTAAACTGTCATCCAGTTTTGTTCTCCTGGCTTCTAGGCTGCTGTCACTCTTCCCTCTCTGTTGGGAGTAGCACGACCTACGCTCTTGACAGATGCTGACTGTCAACCACTATAGAAAGTCTCCCCCTCTTTAGCTGACATTGAAGGACTTTTGACACCACCTTAGTTCATACATACACCACCATGTTCCCTTTCATATTAAAATACACCAGTGGAATTTTAATCTTTCATTTAACAAATTACCTTTTTGTGCTGGGAATGGATTGCAATCCATTCTTTGTTGTGCAAATGTGCGTTAAACTCGCTAAATGATTGTCTTTGAATCTGAAATGACAGTCAAGCCAGAAGGTAAAGAAGATGGATCTGAATAGAGAATTTTAATTGGTCACTTTGTGTTTTATTTTTTATTTCAACTGTATGCCTTTTTGATTACCTGCAGAGGATGCTGCTGCTGCCGAGTCCGATGAGCTGGCTGTGGACCGCAGTTATGTGAAGAAGAAGTTGGAGCATGGACTGACACGAATCTGGCAGGTTTGTCAAAAAGTCTGCGCCACTGTTTTTAAAAAAAATCTTTTTCTGAAGCATTTCTCTTCAATTAAATTTGTATTTCATTTATTATTTTTTTTAAATTTCTGATCCACTTGGAGCTGCCTAATCACAAGTTCTCCTCCCACAAATTACTGTGTCCCTATTATTTCTCTCCACAGGATGTCCAGTTGAAAGTGAAGGCCTACATCCTGGGGACAGACATGTCTAACTTCAAATACGACGATTTCATAGTGGTACTGGATGTCATCAGCAGGTACATCTCAGGTTTAGTGCAGACAGCTCATGCCTGTATCCATTAATTGGCCCTCATTATCTTGCTATGGCTGTCCCTTCCTCTTTGCGCCTCCCCCCCACCTCATCGGGTTTTTTTGTGTTGTTTTTTTAATTTTAGACTCACACTCAATCATTCATTCTCATGCTTCAAATAATGGCACCTGTTTTTTGGGTTTTTTTTTGTGAACTATAAAGGTAATTTCTCCAAACCCATTAAATCAGAACACTGATTATTTTTATGTGTGATTTTTATGGTTGTAATTGGCTGATGCCAGTTGTTACTCTGTTTGCAGTGAAAGCTTTGCTTAGATGGACCAGGTGTTTGGCCAGAAGTCTTTAAAACTTTTTTCCCCCCCTTTTTTCCTAGGGTGCTAATAAGAATCAGGGATAGTTTTTTAATATATATATATATAAATATTTTTCAGGCCTTTTTCGATAGGCTACAGTGAAGAGTGACAGGAAATCGGAGGGAGGGAGGGGAAGACATGCGGCAAAGGGCCGTGGGTCTGATTCGAACTCGAGTTCTCAGCCATACGGCAAATGGTTGCCTGCTCAGCTAAACCGGCGCTCAAGAATCAAGGATGTTGCTCTACAATATGTTACAAAATGTAACACAGTACTGTTTCCTAAATCCAGTAGTCGTATCGCAGTTACTCATCAAGCAGTTACCACATTTTTTGCGTTATGCAAGTTCTTTGTTTAGCTGCACAGAAAAAAAAAAAATCATTGAGTCATCAGGAACAATCACCTGTCCTCACGTCATAGGAGAGAGACAGAAATGGCAAAGCAGACTACAAAGATAGTTAGGAAACGTAAAACTAAAACTAGATCTGGAAAAACCTTTTTGTGCGTTTAAAAAGATAATATTAAATGGATATGAAGATAAAGAAAAGTAATAGAAAAAATAGTGGGTACTCATAAAAGTAAAATAATATCAAATAGACAGGACATGTGTTTAGCTTTAGTCTTTTTCAGTTTGGTCAAATTAGGTAACTCAGCCAGTCTGAGGAGGCTTTGGTGGATTTTTACCCCTCAGTCGTAAAAGGCTGGTGGGCTATAGTCGTCACCCTGCTGGGCGGGCAAGCAACATGAACACAGAAAATAACTAATTTTGAAAACTACAGAATAACTCTGTGGTCTTTAGTGTTTGTGGGTTTTTTCAGAGTTTTTTGCGTGAAAGGTAACGATAGTGACAGTAAAGCACACACACATGGTGCCTTCTCTGAAAAACAACTGTTGACCATGTTAACACTACTCTAAATCTAACCCAGCACCTCCAAAGATAACATCCAAAGAAAAAGCAAAAAGTGAAAGATTCCACCAACCCAGAGCTCAAGTTAGTGTGTGCCAGTTCTACATCAGAAATGCCATTGCTACAAGTGTTTACTGTGAGCTGATGGGTTGTTTTAGCGTTCTTAATGTAATCTCATTATACAGTTTATCACTGTAAAAGCTCTTTGCTGTGGCTTTCAGAAACGTTACTAAAAGAAAGATCACGTGCATGTCTTCCTGATTAGGATATGTAGACTTGCTGTCATTGCATATCACATACTGTTATCAAGTAATGCTCAAGTATTGTTAAGAATAGTGTAACACATTGTTTACTAAAGGGAATAACCAGGTATAGAAATGCATGTGAAACACTACAGTGAAACGTGTTTTATTCCAACTCATAAATTTGAGATTTGATATTTTTGCTCCAGTATCATTTCTTCTTTTAGACTAATGGAAAGACAATGCCTATAATACACAGTAATAAAGAGAGATATCTATATCTCCTCTATAAAAACCTCTATTCTTATAACACAACAAAATAAAATAAGGATAAGAGTTTTGGAGCTGACTTTATGTGTTATTCTTTTTCTGTAATCTTTTGTAATATTTAGATAAGCCACATTATCTCGTGTAAAAAAAATAATATTTCAAAAGTTGTAATACAAAAACATGCAAGTGTTTTCTTACTGTATGGTTCTTGTTTCTATGTATTTTATATCTATTAGTGTGTCTCCCCTTAAAAGAAAATCACAAGTAAATTTCAGACACCCCTTTTTTTGTTATTTATTTATTTTATTTTTTTAAAATGAAAATCACAGTCCCAGTTACAATGAGTATATGCTTGCATACTTTAACTAGAATAATGTTTTGCAAAGTAAAAATTGGAAAAATGATTTGAACTGCATGCTTTAATGGGAAATTCTGTGGTTCCACTTCTTTAGCCATGCGCTCTCTCTTGACTCGCATGTTACAGAGTTACCAGAGAAGACATGTGTACAGTGTGTCAGAGCCTCTGCTGGCTCAGCTGTCAGTCAGACACACACACACACACACACACACACACACAGACAGCGGTAATCCTCCTGTGGCTTTGAAGCTAAAGGCTGTTTTTGATATTGGAAAACCCGAAGCCATGACTCCTGCAGTAAGAGATCCCAGCATCTTAGTACTCTCTTATTATGTTGGACTTACCTTAGGATTGTCACCTGCCTCTATTGTATTAAACAAACTAACCCACAAATGGCTTAATCATGATATTCCTGACCTGCAGTTGTGGCATCCCTCTGTGCACCTAGCTGTAAGTGAAGTTATTTCAAAGCTCTAACCTCAAAGGCTGGCTTCAGTGGTTCATTAGGCAGCTGGTGTGTCCTCTCATTACAGACTTCATCTGATAAGATACCTACTGTAAGTGAGCCATCTCATCCCTGCAGCTACTGATAAAGCTGTTTTGGTCATTGCACCTCTCAAGCCAACGCGGGCTGCAGAATGCCAGTTAGTCTTAGTGTAATCTCTTCAAACAGGAGATTTGTTTTAACACTTCCACTCTGTCTCTGTCTTTGTCTCTAGCTCTCCTCACTTTATCTTCCCTCCCTCCCGCCACACTTTTGGATTTGTGATCAGTTTTTCCCGCCAACCTTCTCTTTCAGGTTGATGCAGGTGGGTGAGGAGTTTTGTGGCAGTAAGTCTGAGGTCCTGCAGGAGTCCATCAAACGCCAGAGTGTCAACTACTTTAAAAACTACCACAGGTAAGAACCGTCTGGGGCTTCTATTTGATCATCATCCAGACCGTGTTTGAGTTACAGCAGATGTTGGTCGAGTCTATCAAAGCTGAACATGATGGAAAATGGATGAAAACAATTCTTAGAAAGCAGGATATCGTTATGTGAGAGAAACCTTTGCACATGGCAATAACCCACTGGCTGCCTCCAGCATGCTCTATCCCAGGCATAACCCTCTTCGGGGCTAGATGTGTAATTACATGGCAACACTCACTGAGCTGGAAGCACATTTACATCTTGATTACATAACCTCCTGCCAAATTCATAAATATGTATACTTTCGCACAGATGGCTCCACATCATCTGAGGTGATTTGCATTGATCAGTGTTAAGGTTACCTGTCAAGAATCATTGATAACACGCTTAAATATCATTCCTCTTATAAGCATCAATCCTGTGACACAAATTGGGTACAACTTTGGGTTACAGGTGGTGAAATGGAGGTGTGAAAATGTAACGAAAAAACAGAAAGCAGTCAAAGAGACTCAGAGAAGAAGACGACTCGACCACAAACACACACACACACACACACACACCCCTTTACACCGTGCCATTCAGTTTGCTTTTATATTTACCCTTCAGCAAAGTATGCCTATGTTTCTCTGTCTGGTTCCTGCAGTAACACACCCGGTCATCAGCGGGGGTGTACTGTCAGCCTCTGGATGCAAAGCACAGACTGACATTGTCAGAGTTCAGGCATAATAAATATATTAGAACTGCAGCATTGATAATATCGGCTTGGTTTTATTTTTTTTTATTTTTTTCGTGCTGAGCGATTGAACTAGTCTCAAGGTTTTAATGTCCTCTGATTCACAGTGCATTGAATTTAAGAAATACAGCTGTCGAGTGGATGAATGTACAGTATTACAGTGAATATTCGACACTGTCTTTTATGTGTTTTCACTTTTCATACTTCAAACACCTTAAAGAAAAGAAACAAGCAGTGCTGCCGTGTTTGAAGTGAACACCGCACTGACATTTCACACCGAAAGATCTGATACTGACCTAGCGGGTGAGCACCCAGGGTGGCTGCTGTGAGCTGTGATCACAGTTAGCATTGAATCATGTTGCAAACAGCACACACAGAACTCTTCCTTCACACTTCACATAAGTGACCTTTGCAGGCTTTATTGATGTCATTGTGTTTAAATTGGGAGCTGCGTGACTATATGAGGTTGAATTAGATGATTAACGGACAGATGTTAATGCTTTCTGTCTCTTTCACTTTTATTTCTTCCTGACCTTTCCTCCGCACTGTGCTCATCCCCTTTTCTCTTTTCACAACCCCTCAGGGCCCGACTGGAGGAGCTGAGGATGTTTCTAGAAAATGAGACGTGGGAACTGTGTCCAGTCAAGTCTAACTTTAACATAGCCCAGCTCCATGTGAGTAAGAAACACAGCACTGAGATGAAAAGGTGAAGGGAGGGTGCTTTCATTTATTCCACGCTGTCACTCACTGCTGTGAAATTTGCTGTGAAACACTGAATCTGCTTAGTGACGTGTGCGCGCCTGCAACCGCGTGCAAGTGTGTAAAGTTCACTGCTCATTATAAAACACAGATGAAGATCAAATGGCTGCTGTCCCTTATGGGATTTATGTTAGACAGTTTTTCTCACACTCATGAGCCACAGTTAAAAAAATATAACCTTTCTGATATATAATAACATCAAATTTGTGGACTGCACATTCATGATGTGAATCTCCTATTCCACTACATCCTATTGGATTAAAATTTAGAGGCCATCTCAGTACAGTGAACTCGGTGTCACATTCAGGAAACCAGTTAGAGATGATCTGAGCTTTCTGTTATGGCAAGTTAACCTGCTGTAAGCAGCCATCAGAAGATGGGTACGCTGCTCATAAAGGGATGGAAATGGTCAGCAGCAATACTTGGGTAGCTCTGTGGCATTTAAACAATGCTCAATGCTGAAAAAATTCCAAGATTAAGTAGAAGAAAACATTTTACGCTCTGAATGTATAGCTTATTTCACTTCAAAGCAACATTGATGAATGGAAAGGAACATAAAGAAGATGAATGCAGTGAACTCGAGGAGTATTTTTTCATCTTTATCTTTTTTCCTTCATCTCTGTTTTGCTTAGGCGCATGAAACAATAAATAAGCATACCAATGAACCTTCCTAATAAATGTGCTTGCATGGGAATTTTACATCCCTATATCACTTTATTATACAGGCAGTGTATTACTTGGCCTTCACTACACAATGATTTAAGCTTGCTTAGAATTCCTCACAGACGTCCTGTACAGATGGTGATTTAGCTTTTGTTGTGATGCGGCCCCTTAAAACCAAGTGGTCAGAGGTACTGTGTACAAGTGACATGTTAACTGGAGTTGTTGGCTCTGTTTTCTTTTAACTTACCTCTAACTTTATTCATTTTAAAAATGCAACCACTAATAGTTATCAAAATGTATCCAGCTTCTCGCAGACTTTTTGTAGGAGCCTGTGACCAGTAACAATTTCTTGTGCATCTCTGTGTCCCATCTTCTCCGATCCAGGAATTTAAATTTATGGGTCAGTGTCGCTCGCCTTCGTTGTCCCCAAGCAGGCAGGCCGCGTCTTCAACCAGCCCGGCCCAGGAGGAACTGTCCCTGTTCCAGCAGTACCAGCGAGAGGGAAACCCCTTTGAGATGCACATGGAGCACAAAGAAGAGGAGACGGAGGATGTGCTGGCATCCAATGGGGTATGTGTTAAGAAATGGCAGTTAGGAAACAGACTTCAAAAAAAGTTAAGAATAAGTCTGTGTTGAAATATGCCATAATACTGCAGTATTTTTAGGAATATGATAATTTTGGAAAAAGTCACAAGTTAGAATTGAAACACAGAACTAGATTTGATTATAGAGCATGCATTTCCCCCCAGCTAGATAGACCCACTTACTAAGTATGCCTAATTAAGCCTGCCTATAGAGTCAAACTCCAGACAAGTTCATAAAGAAGTGAGCTGATTTGAGAAATAATCAGCGTCCCTTAAGCTCTCATCACCAGGGTCATAACAAACGTTTATTAGGGGTTTTAGGGCAGCTGTGCAAAACGTGCCATAGTCATTACAGGGTTTTGACACACTGCCTGATAAGTAATGTGAGCCATTAAAAAGAAAATAAACTGCTGCCCTTGTACTTGGCTAATGATTAACCTAAGAAAAGAGTTGTATGTAATGCAGCTGATTTTTTTTTTCTTTGAATTTTCAGTGTCCAGGCCTCCGATATTGGAATCCTTTTAATTTCTTAACACATTTTCAGAACTGTGTTTTGTGTTAAAAAGCAAAGTGCTTTTAATTTAAGTAGTGTTCAGGAAATAACAACTACTGCCTCACGCTATGGAGGATACTCATCTGCTCCTCCTATGACCGGTATCAGCTTCGTGCTTCTTTATGATTATTGGGGAAAACAGTATTTCTCTTTCAGATTTCAGAGGTGCCCCCAGACCTTTGGCTTTTCTTTATGACGACATATCAACATATCTGGATAAGCCTATGGTGTTTGGCTGCTTTTAAGCTTGTAATTCTTTATATATGATGCTTGTGTTCCCTTGGCATGTAGAAAATATTGCCTTATTTTGGGAAGGTATAATATGAACTCTCTTGTGAGAGGTGAATCAATTTTGTGCCCTCCCACCAGTATGTCAGGTATTTGAAGTGTTTATTTCTTGCTTTGTGGGTAATTTAATCACAGACCGTTAATGCAGTTTTTTTTATTAGTCTTACACCATTTTTATCTTGGGGAGTGAGTTAATATTTTGTGCTGTTTCAAAATCTCTGTGGATTCTATGTTGCTGTGTTTTGCGATCAACAGCGCCGACACCATTTCCCCGTGGAGTTGGACTTTCTTCACACCTGTCTTAACACTTGTGTTCTCTCTGTTTTACCCATTTTATCTGCACTCTATCCGCCACTTTTTTACCCCTGACTTCAATCTCATCTTTCTCTCCACCGTTTCTCAAGTACGAGTCAGACGAGCTGGAGAAAAGCGTGTACCAGGATTACGACAGCGACAGCGATGTCCCAGAGGAGCTCAAGCAAGACTATGTTGATGAGCAGACGGGTGATGCTCCTCTAAAGAGGTCAGTTCCATGTCCAGCTCTGAGTGTATGCCTCAAATCTCCAGACAGTCCGTGAATCTTCTGTTTAAATTCACTTTCAGCTTGTTTGATAACTGGATTTATATTTGTGCTGTCAGAAAGAGTTGTTTGATTTCACTTCTGTTCCAGTTGTTTTGAAGACCAAAATTTAATTTCTTGCTTGTTTCTTTTTTTTTTTGTAATTTATTTATATGAAAAGTGAGAACAAGAATGATAGTTTACTTGTTTATCTTATCAGACACGTTAAAGACAGCTTTGGACAGCTGGTACATGGACCAGTTAACAAACAAAATAAATTTTCACTGCTAGCTGTGAAATATTAAAAAAGTAAGCACACCGATTATGTTAATTACACACACCAGCTAAAACTATCTGTCTGTACTTGAGTCTTGAGTCTTCATTTTGAAGGCATTACCTTCACACCTCAAGCACCAGTAATTTAAGCTAACCTCTGGCTAGCCCTGCCAAGTCAGCAGTAAGCTTGTTGTGTATCCATGAAAAATTATCTTTCCTTTCTACCTCTGCTAATGCGATTGGTGCATATTTTAAAATTAGTGGCTATTTAATAATGGTGAAGACAATTATGCACTTCCTCACTCAGCGTGTTAAAGCATTAATTTTCATTTGAAAGAGGATTTAATTGCAGCTGGAGAAAGTTTTGTATTTTGCCTCCTTTACTATCAGGGATGCTTGAATTGTAAAGAACCTATCATTTATGCAAGCGCTAATTATTTTAGCATTTCACACCTTTAACAGTTTAGGTGTTCCTCTCAAATTGATTGAGCTGACCTCGTTTAGAACTGCAGCATTTTCCCTGCAGCATGATGGGGTTGTAAATTTTGCGTCACTGTTCAGTTGGGAACAGTGTCTTTGTCGATAAGCCTGCT
>VVHJ01061056.1:0-14520 GCA_015107715.1 Tylochromis polylepis | reverse complement strand
AAAACGGGGAAGAGACAGAACATTAGGTGATGTGTCAGAGTGTGCACATCTTAAACGTTAAGCTGGGGGGGAGTATAATCCTGTGAGTTAAGTAAACCTCACAAGTAATCAAGAGTTTTTGTTTTTGCTCATTGTAATGCCGGCTGTGTTTGCAGTTGCACTGTCGATGTTCTGTTGTTGTGAAATTACCTTCATACTCATTTCCAAAGCTCAAGAATATAACTTCTCGACACAAATTGCTTAATATTACTTCTGCTGCATCAGTGGTAAGGTGCTTTATGGAGATTGCCTGCATTTATTATTTCTTTTTTTTTTTAATGTTTATTAGATGATATACAGTGAGATGTGAAATAACCACTGCTTCCATCTTTTTTCATTACTGTCTGTCTCTCAGTAAAAATTCAAGCTGAACGATAGGGTGCAGTCTGCGAGCCCGGTCCCTCCACTCAATCTAAAGGCTATTATGTCATTTATACTGTGCCTCACAAAGAAAGAAGAAAACAGCATTTGTGTCAGTATCACCCTTAGGGATGCAATAATGATGGCAACAAAACGACTTCTATCCCGTCGAGGTGGAAGAGATAACGGGGATGAAAGCTCCACGGAGGCCTCTCCAACTCGGATTATTGGCATGCGTGTGTGTGTGTCAAGGAGAAATGAGGAAAGGCTGAGAGTTGATAAGCTGTCACTGGGTCACTGTCACCGATGCAGAATATGTCAGTGACATCACCAGAGTCTCTCAGTATCATTGCCTACCTTGTCTTTTACTTAATGTCTTTTAATTTTTTTTTTAAAGCGTATATCATTTTTTTGTCGCTCAAGCCAGCTCCTTCAGCCATTTCTTTCTACAGTCTACATTCCCAAAACCTTAATCTAATTTTCATTCTTCGTGCTTGTTACTCTCACCATCTTCCAGTGTCAGTTTCTCTCTCTGTTTACATCACACGGTAACTTTTACCGTCACTATTTATCCACTGCATCCACTCTGGACCTCAAAAGTGTCACTTCATGAACCCAGCCATTTTCATTAATGGTCTCACTTGAGGAGCCACCGACAGCTAAATGCTAATGTCCCCATAAATCTTTAAAAAGCTCCTGGAAATTGCTAGTCACATACGCTGGCGTTTTGACCTATAGGCTCTGCTCTCCTTACACGCCTAGAATCAAGATGGGCCTGCTTGACTCCCCCACTTGAAGAGTAATGTGTGGCATTAATATTCAAAAGGGTAAATGCACCCATTATCTGTGTGTATTTGCCTGGTTAAGGCAAGCTGCACTTTTGACAGTGTCACACATGCTAAAGATGTATTATGTGCCCTGCTCGCAGATTCTCCATCTTCAATAATAACCGGGTTTTCTGCTCCAGGGTTCTGTGAGAGGCAGATTTGCAAACACAGTTTTGAGAAAAGTGATTAATGTTTGAAAATTGTAGAAAGCTGAACCTCAAGGGGCGGGGGACGACGACTTAGGTTTTAGCTCTGGGAAGACACAGTGCAGGGCTATAATAAGAAAAGGGCAAAAAGAGTTGTGAATTGAAAGATAGAAGGCAAATGGAGACAATAGAATATTTTCATTTTGAATAACGATGGCAGAAATTTTCAGGGGTGAAAGGCTGCCCACTGAAATGAAAAAGGGGTTCGCTCTCAACTCCTGGCTGCTCCTCATACTGGATGTTATTTATCTTTGCAGTAGTACTGACACTCAGCTGTGGCCTAAAATAAAACCAAACAACGCCTGACTGCAAAAAAACCAAAAAAATCTCCATCCAAAACAACTGTCACTTCTGCTTCCCCCTTCCTAACAAATGGTCACTTCTAAACAGCCTCTGCTTTCAAATCCTTAAGACTGCCAAATAGCATATATCTCAAACCTACGCCGACATCTACAACTACTACATGTGTGTTATTCCTTCTGATGCCCCTTCCATGTGTTTAAAAGTTTCTAAAAACAATACGACCAACTTGAGAGCTTTTTAAAGTCTGTCACTGACTATCAAGGTCAGGGATGTCACACACATACAATTGGGCCAAAACCAGTGAAACTGCCCTTTCTGTCAATGTAAGGATTTTTAACTATACATTTAGTCCCATTTAATGTGTGAAAAAGAAGTTCACTTTCAAAAATACATCTCCTGGAGTTTTTATACAAGGTGGTCTGTGAACATTTGGTTCATTGGTATTTGTAGCTTAAAAAACCCATTAAGGACACACACAGCAGTGACACTTAATTCTAAGATATTGCTAAACTGAGAGAGATTAAAGGGGCATGTTGAGCTGGAGTGGCGTACTGGGTTTTCAAAATGCCACCTCTCTCCGTGTTCAGCTGCTACACAATACAAACTGATGAGTCCCAGTTTACTAAGCTACCACGTGTCTTATTTTTGCCTCGCCTGGCTGATAAGCATTTTCTTATTGCTGGTCTTAAATGAAAAACTTTCTAAATTTGTGGACAGAACAATTCCACTTGCTACTTCCATTAATCGAATTATGTTTGTTTGCTTGCACATTTCTGGTTGTTTTTTTTCTAGTTGTGTTCTTCTTCGAAAGTCTTTAATTTTGAGCTTTTGCTTCTTGTTTTTCCTTTCTTGCTCTCCGTTCGTCATCCATAAGCCCGTCCCAAGCCCATCTTTGCAAGCTCACGGCAGCAGAGAGGCGGGCACCGCCAGGGTTGTGGGCCCTGCCTGCTTGGTAAGAGGTACAACCTGAAGTGTTCCAACTACTTCATGGTTGTGCTGCTTTGTGTGGTGTGGTTGTTTTCAAGCCCTTAAGATGTGCGCGATTTGCTTTCACAGGCGACATCGAGCACATCTCTGAGTGATTCCAGAAGCATTTAGATGTTGGGGTTTCTTCGCTTTCACCCTCTCTGCTTCATTTTTCTCTGAGCTCTCATCTGTCACCTACTGTTTTCAGTGTGATTGTCTGATTTTTGATGGTGGTTCTTCCCAGCTACTCCTCCCTCTTTAGGATTAGAGTTGGCTAGAAGCAGAAAGCGAAGTCTCTCTTGTCTCTGACTACGTGAGATGAGAGCAGATGTCCCGGTGTGAGCGTGATTTTTACACTCTGCTGAAGTGTGTGTTCTTATAGAGGGAAGATTTTTGTGCACATTTCAAACACTCACTCTGTGTGTGTGTGTGTGTGTGTGTGCCTGTGTGTCTATTCTACAGTATGAGTCATCAGGTCTCGGCCTTATCAGCAGCAGACTGAGAACCACACTGAACCGGATCCAGGAGAGCCTCATTGATATGGTAAGACTGCATCTCGCTCTTCCTCTTTCACCTTCTCTTCTGTTCACTCTTTCTCTTTTACGAGCACTGCTGTATGTGTGGTCTTATTGTTTAGAGAGCCCACAGCTGGTGTCACAAAATGCATTATGGGTCATCATTATCTGGCCAGTGGTCACTCAGACTCGTGTACATCTCCCTCTGTTTAAATGGGCAGGCCAGGGTGGAAATGTGTGTTATTCCATTAGAGCTCTCTAGCACTGCTCCTCGCTGTGATATTACATAGTGGCAATTAATGTGTGGTCCAGTCCACTTTTTGCTTAATAATGTGTCTTTCTGCAGTCTGTCTCTCCTATTACATGATCGTACAAGTGTCATCTCTTGCTTCTGCCTTTTATTTGCCTGCCTTTCTTGGCCTTTTCTGCAAAATCATAGCAAGAAACCCAACAATCCCCTGTGAGCGTGTGTTTGGTGGCGGTGGGAAGAAGACACTCCCTTTGCAGTGGACCAAATCTCCAGCAGGATGAGTCTTAGGGAAGGGCAACCATCTGCCTCGACTCATTAGCATTAGAGGAAAGCTAAGGTACAAAGACCGTAGAGAAACAACAAACTAAATAACAATAAACTCCCTTCAGGCTGGTAGGGACAGCAACCACAGATAAGGATCATGTTGCTCCTGAGGCACAGATACTGACAGAAAACACAGGGAGAGCAAGGACGGAGAAGGAAAAAGCACAAACTGCAGGAGAGAGAAAGAGTGAACGCTAAGTGCAATAGTTACATATGAATGTATGTAGAGCAAAGTAGAGGAGATGTGTTCAGTAATTCATGAGATTTCGTCTAGCAGCCTAAACAGCAGAGCTAAAGGAAGATTCTAGGTCACTTGAGCCAACCTCCACTATAAGCTCCATCAAAAAGTGTCTGCCAGCTAAACCCAAAGTGGGAACTTCTTCCACAGGAGTGGAGCCTGATCACTGACAGCTCTGCCTCCCACTGTGCTTTTGGAGTTACTCAAGTAACAACGAGTAAGCGTCATGTCAGGTGTGATGTAGCTATAGGCAGCTACTTGTTAGTAGGTGTTAGTAATTGTGTATTTAGGTAAAGAGATACAGATTTCTTACCTTACCGTGGTAATCTGTCTTTGTGAATAAGCTGGGGATACGACTTTCTGTACTTTACCCTGCTTGGTTTCCGTTTGTAGTCCGCTTCTAGTACAAGTGCTATAAATCATTTGCTTTGGAGAAAGCTTTGATTGCATGCTGCTAAACGGGAAAAGCATCGGCTGTCATGTCAAGATTTTGTTTTTAAAAATAACTTTAAATCTTTCTGCCTTTGTGAACTGTGGCTGTTGCACCGAAGCAGGAAGTCTTGGACTGAATATACACTGAAAGCCCCAAAATATTGGCAGGTGTCTCCTGGCTCTTTTCTCTTCTTTTTTTTTTTCTCTTCCCTGAACAGTTAGCAGCACATTATTGGTTTGTTTCACAAAGCCCCAAAATGGCATGTTTCTGGCTACTTGCTTGTAATCTCGATAGCTTTGTAGTTTGGAGGTGGTCTGACGAGAAGAAGAAAACAAAAAGCAAAACAGAGTTATGAATCATGAAGCCAGAGGAAAGAATAAAGAAAAGAATAAAGAATTATCTAAACTTGCTAAAATTGCTGGATGCTGCTGCATGTTTTCTCCCTTCAGGGGGCCCAATAGTGACTGTTTACACCTAAGTACTTTTCTGAGTAAACTGTGAGCTGTTTTCAAATATCAGACAGGCTGCGGGTGATGTGCTCACTTTTCAGCTGGTCAAATGGACACAGAAAAACAGACAAACTAAAAGCAGAGAGAAAAAGAGAACAAAAAGAATTGAATTGAATTGCACTGAGGCATTTCAGTTTCTGTGAGCACGAGTCCTCTCAGAAGACAGAAGCGTGCTAACCCAAAAGCACACGGATGCACATTCATATTTCAGATAAGCCAGATCCTATCACTTTGCCCCCTGATTAAGAGCCGTTTCCAACCACCTTGGAGGAACAATGCAGTCTGGCTTTGTAACTACACCCATCCTTTCTCCAGTGCAGTGGCAAATGCTTTCAGTCTGTCTTTTCTCGTGCAAAGCTATTTTAGCTCATCTTAATAAATCATCTGATGTTGGAAAAATGCCCTATATTCCAAACTAACACAGCACTCCCTATTTTTCTCCTTTTTTTCATCCTTGTCTTGCTCTCCTTTTACTCTTCTGTGTTTTACATCATGATCTACTCGCATAAATCTCACAGAAGCTCGTTTTCTTAGATGAGGCGGACTATAAATCTTCCTCTCTCTCTTTTTTGTTTAAGATTGGTAACCTAACTGCACAGTGAACATGCTGATATATTTCTACAGAGTACAGAAACTATTCTACCTGCATACAGATACATAAACTCACACACTCCAGAGATTATGACAGGGAAGACCTCATTTGTAAACACATTATAAAGTTAATTGCACACTGCATGTCAATTGAGCTGCTGAGTCCTTGCGGTTTTGTCCCCCTGATTTGCCATCGCAACTGTCTGATTCCAAAACCAATGTGCTCATAATGACTCAGAGTCCCATATGAGCACCAGTGAGATTCCATCTCATCTGGTTTCAGGTACAGCGTGCCTTCGACTTAAATTAGGACTCCACTGGGAAAATAAAAGATCACCTCCTAGTTTATGTTCCATTTCTCTACCTCTCATATTCTTGATTACCTCTCTGAAACCCTGTCGGGTAGTCTGGCTCTGACACTTTTTGTTTCAAGTTCACTCACTGTGGACTTTCACTATTTTGTTTAAAGTGTTTGAAAGGTTGGGCGGCTAGGGAGCATGAGTGGGAGGGATGTGTTGCTGTATTACACAAAACACTTGTTACATAATGTTTAATCACACGCACGGTCTATTTCATTGAAATGGAATTGGCTGTTGTGTAGAATTATCATCTGCTTAAAATTCTCACTTGCAAAAATTCACCTCCTTTGGTGATACTGCTTGGGGCAGGTTAGACGACTGTGCCATATCAGAATAATGTCACGAACTCCATCAGCAGCCATATTATCGCTGCCAGAAGGTTCAGTTGTGACAGCTGTTGTGAGCCGTTGCTGCAGGCAGTGTTGTGAAGAGAGCTGACGAAGGCTTGCCTTTTGCAATGAAATGATAGCAAAGCCACCTCCGGGTTGACTAACCTTTTACTTCTCTCCCTACCCAAACCAACAGTACTTCATCTTTCAATCAGTCTGTTGGTTTATCTCACTTATTTGTGCAACTGTTTCGCTGTCACGTCTTTCAGATTTTATCATTCCATCTTATCTGTTTGTCCTATCCACCTCCTTCTCTTCAGCAGCTGTGTACCAGAGGTTACATGCCTCTCAGCTCTCAGCACAAACAACTGCTTGTTGTCCTGCAGTTTATTGCTGCTTCTGAGTGAGTACACAATGCTGTGTATTCAGTTTCACTGCTCACATCGATCCAGGGATGAAGAAAACATCATACAGCTCGAAAATTATGTTTGATTTCCCTTTTTCCCTGTCTACCATCTACCCTCAATCGTGATACATTGATATGTCTTTGCGTGTCGATAAGCTTGATCATGGGTTTTCATCTTTAGAATACGGTGGGACGTTGGCTTTTTTGGGCTTAGCACTGAAACTACAGTGAAAAGTCAGGTCATTTCTGTGTTGGCACCACTAATCTGACATTAGCTTGCTTGTAGAAATGTACATAAAAAAGCTGCACTGACTAGCACCTGCTTGTTATTATCGGCCAACGTTAGCCAATATTTTCAGATCTGTCCATATCGAGCATCTATGGCAGCTGATAAATTAAACTTTAAAAAATAATGGGAGAGCGAGAAAGACCCTTTAACCATGTTATAAGTGTTGGTGTTGCATAATTTGTCCACCAGAGGGCACTCTGGAACTTCCCTGTTAGCATGTGTTTGGACTACTTCAAACACAACAATCAGCTGATCTGAGCAGAATAAATAACAACAGATAAAAAATGTTTGGGAGATCTGTTTGTTTCCTGTGTCTGGAAGAAATAAAAGTATCGGCCTAGGTATTGGAATATCGATGTTTTAGATCACCAAATATCGGGATCAGTATCAAGACACAAAGCACGAAACAAGAAAACATTCATACCAAGACATTCAGAACTTCAACAAGCAAATGATCACCTCTACAGATCACAAAGGTGTCTATACAACACTGAATGCTGTCCAGCTCACTTCTCAAACTTCATATCTGTCTCCCAGCATCAGAGTGATAATCCCTAAGATCGTGTTGGTTTTGTGGTTTGTTATACTGGCTTGGCACAGTCAACACTTGCAAGTTATATGTCATGAAAAGCATGCGCGCACACACAAACTACATTTCTTTTTCACCCATACACACACAGAGACTGAACACTGAACCCACTCATTAGTTGTGCGTCTCTCACGAGGGCATGTCATTGTCCGTGCTGGTCTCTTTGTTGTGGCCTGCCGTTTCATATTGTTAATGGTGCAACAATCCAGGGGGGAGTGCCATGTGACAAAGATTATAGATCATAATTAAGCACCATGGTGTTCCTGTTTATACTGTAGCTGTCAAGATATTGCAAGAATTGATGTTTTGTTGGAGTTTTAGTTGAACATGCGCGCGTGCGCGCACACACACACACACACACACACACACACACACACACACACACTTTATTGATAGGCCCAGCTGCAGGGCATGCTCCTCTGCTGCAATGAGGAGACAGTACATCCCCCCGGATACAGTAACACAGATTCCTGTCTAAAACGTCTCGTCAGCTTCTGCCAAAGCGTCATCACATCTCCCACTGTGACGCACAAGGCGATAAACAAAATTACGCACTTCAGTTTAACTCTCTTGATTTATATTCTGCATTATTTTTACTCCCAACACCAAGCGCCGCACATTTTATTTTGGTTTCAGTCAAACTATTAGGCTTTTCCTCATTTTTTTGTCATATGTGTTATTAGGATAGTGGGTGCTTGTATTAAATATGGCCAAAGTTTCAAATGATGAGATCAGCATATGCACAAGTAATCCCTGTGAGCCCAAGGGTCGGGTTTCAGACTGCTCAGACCACTCATTTTCAATCAGGTTTTACTAGCTTTAACTCTCTGTATGATAACAGTGAGCAGATATATGTAATAACATCAAATCCCCACCCACTGCTTTTCAGATCTTTCATTTGCGAGGGGCAGCCAATCAAAGGAAAGCTGGTTCAAAGAGAGGGTAGGCTCAAAGGGTGGAGAACTAATTGTTTCAGTCAATAGATAAACTTAGGAACATAACTAAGACCCACTATAGACAAATGAGGTTTATTACGAGTCATGAATCACATAAAGCTACTGTACTAGAGTCCAAGAGTGTGGCGCTGGAAATAGGCATAGTATTCATGTCTAGTTTTCTAAGTCAAAGCACGTCAAGCAAAAGCCTTTTCTTCCTGCAACATGGTTGTTTTGCCATCCCAGAGAAGGTGAAGAGACCAGCAGCTGTGGGAAAAGAAGTTGTCAGAGATGGGCTTAGAGAGGCTGGGCGATGTCACGCAAAATAAATTAAAGCCCTAATTCCATTTGACATTCATCTAATGAGAACCAAATTTCTAGTATTAGAGTGACAAAGAGGTGCAATAGGATCCACTTGACAGTAATTGCCTGGTAGACAGTCTGTTCCACTTGGCCATAAATCTCTATGGAATGGATTGGAGAGGAGTAAGCAGTCAATCACGATAGATTGAGACACTTCAACTGAGAGATCACTTTTCAACTCACAGCTTGACGCTTCCTCCATGACAAGTTTTATTACATAATTACAAAGTTGTCAGAATTTGCTGCACTATTCAGTTTATGGATTTTTTTTTTTCCTGGTGAATATTATTTAAAAGTTTAAGTTTACAGTTTGTATTTTTTACCAGTTACATTTGATCAGCTGAACGGCTGGGGAGCTAAACTTGCCGTTTGCTTGCTGTTTGTTTCAAAAACCAAAGGCAAGACTGTCCAGTCCAGGGCCGTGTTGTGGGTTGGGCTGGAAACTATCCCAGCTTGTCGCACGCTCTCGCCAGTCCATGACAGAGTAAATGCAAAAAGACAGACAAGCACACACCCCACAGCCAATTTAGAAGCACAAGTTCACCTAGCATGCATGTCTTTGGACTCTGGGAGGAAACCGGAGTAACTGGAGTGATCTCCTGCACAGGGAGACCATGCAAACTCCACACAGAAAAGCCCCAGCTGAGTGGCAGATTCAGACCCAGGATTTTCTTGCTGTGAGATGACTGTGTTGACCATTCAAGTGTGAAGATTTTGTAGAAAAAGTTTTTAAAAAAAATGATATCACACTTGTAACAGGGATGTAAATGTTTTGGGATTTTAAATTTGTTTTTCTTCAGTGAGAAAGCTGTCTTCTCAGACATCTGCAGCTGTGGACACATAGCGCCTCCAATACCCACCACAAAATTAGCTCAGACTGCTAACCAAAATTATGCTACTTAATAAATCACCCAATGGACATGCAGGGAAACCTAATAATCAAATAGATTATCCACCAGAGGTGGGCCATGATCCAGAATATCAGAGAATTTGTTGAGCCAAGTGAAATCCTTTGCCTGCAGTGCTGGCTGTGGCTGTTTAGAAGAAATAAGGGAGCCAGCAGCTATTGTTTGTTTCTGTGGTGCGCAATTGCAGTAGGGTTGCTTGGAAACTGCTAGACCAAAGCACTTGGGTGATTTTGCGTTCAATAGTAAGGGTGCTATGTTAAGTTGGAATTGCAAATATGAGATAAGAGGAGGCTGGCAAAATGTTTCCCCTGGCAGAATGCAGTATTTTTCAGAGAAGAACTGTTCATCCTGATCGATAGCAGGCTCTAGTGGCACTTGACCCTGTAAGGCGTTTTAGAAATGGAGTACTATATCCCATGTGGATATCATAAGACAGCAGAACCTCTCACACTCACAAGCATATGTCGATACAATTGTCTGTCATCATTAAGAATAATATTCAGCTGGTTAAATATCTTAGCCCTCTCATCTTTGATCTGTTAGTGGAAAAACACCAGGGAATGACAGTCTTCCGCATCCCCGCGTTTCTGTATTAGTCAAAACTTTGCTTCTTATCTGATTTGAATTCCCTCCCCGGATAGTCAGTTTTAGAGGCTGTCTTGTCATTGCTCAGTTTCATTGCACAACAGCACCTGGCTTTGATGCTTGATGTCTTCATATTTAACAATGGTGTTGCTCCACATGGGGAAACAATTAGGATGCCAATGTTTCGCGGGCAGAAACAAAACTTGTTTTGCCGTTTGTCTCTGCAGAGAATACTATGGTTCTCGTGGATGGTGGACATTTAGGCAAGCTGCTCTTTCTCAACTACTGGATATTAGCAAAGTTCACATTATCATCATCCTAACTTTGACATTTACACTGGTTTATCTTCAGCAATGGGAGTCTTTTCTGTATTTTTTATACTTTTGCAAGAAAAACTTTGAAACATTTGGAATTAATTGGATTTTATTCTCAGTGCAGAATTTAAACTTAATGTATATTTATTTATTATTTGCAAAGAACATATTGAATGCTGAAAGTGTTTTTGTTTTTGTGTGGGTTTTTTTTTTCTTTTTTTTGCGAAATTATACTCATCTTGAAGTTGATCTGAAGAAGAGAGACATTACACAATACCAAGGCGCAGTAATGGATAAACTGGAGCTCTGCGGTGTTGTAATGTTGATTATTTTTATGTGTTAACATGTTTTTCGGTCCAGCACTTGCCCTGCTCTTTTGGTGTGCATGTGCATGTATTTTTCCTATCTCATCCTGAATTTGATTCAAACTTTTAGTGTTGGAGTACTCTGGAGACAAACTGCTGCTTAACGTAGGAGTTCAGTTCAAATTGTAAGATTTTCTAGCATTTAGAACAGAAAGTGGAGCTCTCGTTGTTCTTCCTGGGAAAGTAGTAAAAGTCCTGAATTTCTTCCATCTGTGTTGTTGTGAAATGATGAATACCCAGGTCTCCAGTTTTGTGCATCTTAGTCTTCAGTATTAGGAAAGTGAAGGTGAAAACAAGGTATTTGAAGGCCTCAGTTTTGGGAAATTGTATTGTGACTGTACCAAATTGATGTTTTAGTTAAAAAAAAAAAAAACTTTAGTTAATAAGAATCATATCAGCATCTCATAAGCTGAAGGTTTGGTTTACTTAAGTGTGCTTTGCCTGTTACTTTGTTAGGAATTATCCAGGGGCAAACTAACAAAAGAACAAAACTGTCTGTCAGAGGGAAGTTTTTTCTTGTCCTCATCGTTTAGTGTAAGAGGTTTTAAAATGCTTCATTAACTCAAGGCCACTTCAAAGTGCCAGTGCCAGACAGATAATTAAAACACGGTGAGCTCACAAAGAAAGGAATTGTTCTGTCGTTCCACTCCTGCTTTTTGGCCCCAGTATGCTGCTTGAGATTATACTAAGAATTTAGACACTCACGTAGATATTTCTTTTTTTCTATAATACTGAAGAATTCAAATTTCTGTTCACATCTCACTGGTGAAGTTTAATCATTTTAGGTGCACACTCAGTAAACTATATAAAGTGTTGCACTGGGCTAGAGATAATGAAATGTCTTATAACTTACTGCTGATTATTAATTATACCGTCATAGAGCATCTTCATTAATGATGCTATTAGAAGTTAAAGATAAAACTAATGAGTAAATTTTGTTTTCACATAAGAATTTAAATGTCAGTTATTAATGAAAGCTGCAACTATTCAGGCCCACATTGTTGTGTCCTCATAAGTTCATAATAGAGAGGTGATTAGGGTTTAAATATTTATTTTAAAACAAAGCAAATACATTCATTTTGAAATTATAAAGTGGCTAAAAGATGACTGAAAGTTCCTTCTTGTTGCATGAGCAGTCTAAGTTACAGTCATCTTACTGTAATACACAAAATGTGTCTGTGTGTTTGTTTCTTTTTCTGCCGACTCCTCCTAAACGTTCAGGAGTTGAGCAACCACACTTGGCACACAGGTACGTCTTAGGTCACTGAAGGACTTTATCTATGTCAAATATTAGGAGGCCATCATTTTGCCTAGCAACCACAAATCAACAGGCTAAAATGACCTTTTTTAACATTTATGCACCTATAAGACCATATAAAAGCACTATGTAATATTTATTTCATGACAATTGCTTCTAAAAAAGTTAAATTATGCATTATATATATGGCAGATTGCCTCGCAACCACCTTGCAACAGTATAAAAAGGCCCTTTTTGCCTTTATGCACTTATATCTCCTTATGAAAGCATCCCATAATTTTAATCTCATGACGGTAATATCTCATTTATATTCACTAAAACTGAATTATACATGTTGCTCAGCAACAGCCTAGCAATAAGCTAAAATACTTGTTTTTATTTATTTATTTATTTTTAAGTATTTTCGGACCTACATACCTTTAGAAAAGCATTGCATCATTTTATTTTTATGGCCAATAGCACAACCAGGTCAAATAATACTGCATCCGTGTGTACTATTTAATTTAAGTATGCACTTGAACCAGGGATGAACTAGGTAAAAAAATAATACTTTTTATTTTTTGCAGATACAATGGTTAAACTCAGATTTTAATTTAGATTTCAAACATTGCCTTAAGCGTTGAACATACGTCATTCTGCACAGTGATGCTTGTCCAAGTGACAAGATCTCATATTAAGGTGTTTACCTGAGAAGATTTAGGCAGCCTTGCAGAGGGGCATGTAAGACTGTGACATGTTGGTGATTATATTAGTCAACATCTATCTAACTAATCTCAGAATCTCATGTGTATGCTTGATTTCTGTCAACTGTTCCTCGTTTTCTGTTGTTGGTTTGTGCCTGAACCACAGAAGTTAAATTAGGCCACATTTCCTTCAGGTGCAAGTCCAAGGGAGTTCTTAATTATTTTGTTATCAACAAAGACCTCCTGCTACAGTTGTCCTGATTAAAATCATTTAAATAATTGCTTAGATTGCCCGAACCGTTAGATGAAAATATTCAGGGCTCATTAATCAAACAGCCTGTTCATGTACAGTAGATTAATTTAATTGAGCTGAGGAATGTGCATTGAATAACTCTTTCTAAAATTAATTAGAGGACAGTTTTGACAAAATTCCAGCTCCCTTTTTTGCTCTTTATGTTTATAATAAACTTTGTATTTTGCAGTGGCGATCGCTAGTGGGCATAAGTGGAGCACTTAATGCTGCTTTCACCAGTGTTAAAAAGTCTGTATGCTTGTTAGCTTACCTTATTAAGAAATCCTTGCCTATTACTTGCTGTGATTTTACAAATATGGCTTTTTATAAGCCTTTTTTCTTTTATTTGAAAAACGTTTCACTGTTTCTCACATAAACTCACCAATAAATTATTTGACAGGCGATAGCTGTTTCAAATTTTGCATTTTAATGTTTGATGGTGGTTTGCATGCTGACGACAGATTGTTCCTTTGGTAAGTCACAATACAGTGTTTGTGAGCAATGTTATAAGATGAGTCATATAAGCCTGCATCTCTACAGCTGCCTGATATGTAGGCAGCCTAATAGTAGATGGCAGGGCTGGCTCTAGCCTGATGTGTTAGGGTGGGCAGCTAGAAATAATAAGTGAACAACGTGAGCGAGACAAAAACCCGAAGTTAGAGCAGCTGACAAGTATCCCACGGGTTGGCGGTTTCAGTCCCAGTTCAAATGATGGCATCTTCTCTCTCTGAGATGTGAAAAATAAGCACAGTACATAAAGTCTTGACTAAACTAATCTTTAAAACACTAATTTTGTTCCAAGCAGCATGTAGCAGCTGTAAGATGGTTTTCTCACAGGCTGAAGAACATCAATCCCTGCATGAATCCGAACATTTATCCTCTAAAAGAGAAGCACAGATTATTTTGGAGTTTGGAAAGTAAAAGGGCACAGTATAACATTTTAACATCATAACACACATCAGATTGAAGCACGGGTTCTTTCTCAGCGTCCTGCAGCTATTTAGGAAAATTACATACAGTGGCTTGCAAAAGTATTCGGCCCCCTTGAACTTTTCCACATTTTGTCACATTACAGCCACAAACATGAATCAGTTTTATTGGAATTCCACGTGAAAGACCAATACAAAGTGGTGTACACGTGAGAAGTGGAACAAAAATCATACGTGATTCCAAACATTTTTACAAATAAATAACTGCAAAGTGGGGTGTGCGTAATTATTCAGCCCCCTTTGGTCTGAGTGCAGTCAGTTGCCCATAGACATTGCCTGATGAGTGCTAATGACT
>VVHJ01061053.1:0-11450 GCA_015107715.1 Tylochromis polylepis | reverse complement strand
GCATGAGGCAAATGGTGGTCACACCAGATACTGACCGGTTCTGAGTCCCCAGACCCCCAATAAAGCAAAAAACTGCACATTCCAGGGTGGCCTTTTATTGTGGGCAGTATAAGGTACACCTGTGCACTACTCATGATGTCAGATCAGCATCTTGATGTGGCACACCTGTGAGGTGGGATGGATTATCTCAGCAAAGCAGAAGTGCTCACTATCACACATTTAGACTGATTTGTGAACAATGTTTGAGAGAAATGGTAATATTGTGTATCTGGAATGAATTTTAGATCTTTAAGTCCATCTCATGGAAAATCGGAGCAGAAACAAAGGTGTTGCGTTTATATTTTTGTTGAGTATATCTTCCAAACTTACAGCGGTTCATGGTTATTTTATTTTCTGCCTTTCTTCCCTCTCTGCTACTTAGTTATATCTGGTATGAAGGAGGCTCAGGACAAGCTGACAGGGGACGCCTTCAACCAAGGTCACACTGGAGATGAGCTGTGAGGAGGCTACGGCGGGCTTCAGGCTGTAAGGGCTAAACTTCCTCTACCTGAGCCTGTGCTTTCAAGTTCCTCCAAACTACCCCTTAGGATATTTATCCTTTTTCATACAGTGGGGTTCGTCTCACTGACTGAAGCCAACCATTATAGGAATCGGTGCTTTAGTATTTCTCTTTGTCCTTTACTACTCATCCTAATGTAATTAAATGCCATATACTGTACTTACTGTCTGTAGAGGATACAATCAACTCAAATTAGCCACATTTACTGCCATCTGTTGTTAGTTAGTTAGAAACATCACATCTTTGAAAAGCCAAGACTTTAGGAAGATGCTCCGTCTGCTATAGACAAGTCTAGTCTTCTCCAACACACAAAGAGACCTTTAAAGTTTTCACCCAGGAGCATTGAAGCTACACTTTTCACCTTAGTTCCGATTAAGTATTTAAACACCTCCAGTGATGTGCTTCCAGAGATCCTCTACAGTAGGTGTATCTTATCTATCTGTGAAACTTTTCACCGTGCACGACATGGGCTTTGAACTTCTGATTTATTACCGATTTATTCCTGCCAGTTTGTGTGTACTTACTCATCCAAACCATAGACAGTATGGAAGATGGCTGGAGCTACCATGACGCCACCCTCTGGTTAGTGAAATCTTGTTTTAAAGCCTTGATGAGCGTATTCGCTGTCAACTTCTTTGTGTTTTGAAACCATCAGCTCATCAGGAAAGTGTTTAAAAGGTCAGGGGAGAGGGTCTTTTCCACATAGACTTCTATAGGACCAGAGGTCTTTTTGCAACCACTGGAGTCGCCCCCTGATGGTCATTAGAAAGCAAGCAGTTTCAAGGTACTTTCTGCTTCTGGCGTCACTTTTCAGACACTGAAGCTGCCTCCACCTTTTATACAGTCTATGATCTACATCTATATTACAGGTTTTTGGGTTTGTTTGTTTTTTCCTGTTTTGCTTCTTGTAAAGTGACACCCCTTTTCATTTTTTAAACTCTTGAATTTAAGGGAAGGGAACATTTGTGAAGTGTCTTGATGTATTTTATACATGAACACGGCCAAGTGTGCAAATAAAGTTTGTTTGGTTGAACGCTTTGAATTATTTCAGTCTGAGCCTCACAAGGTTTTATTATTGTATTAAGTAAAACTGAACTAGTCTCATGGCAGGACAGGGTTCTGGTTCAAATCCAGGAACCAGCTGGAGCACCTTTGGGTGGAGTTTGCATGTTCTCCCTGTGGTTTCCTCCCAGTCCAAACACATGCATGTTAGGTTAATTGATTCTAAATTGGTTGTAGGTGAATGGGAGCAGGAATGGCTTTAGACTAGCAACTTGCTAGGGCACAGGTGTCGAACTCCAGTCCTTGAGGGCCGCTGTCCTGAAACTTGTCCATGTGTCCCTGTTGCAACACACCTGAATAAAATTTAGTAGGTCATTAGCGAGACTATAGAACTTGACTGCATGCTGAGGTGGCAATTCAGCCATTTGATTCATGTTACAGCAGCTCAAGAGTGAATGAACATGGTGCAATAAAAAAAGTTTACTTTTTTTTTTATTATTTAAATTTACCTGAGTAGGGTTAAGGGTTGCCACCTCAGCATGCAGTCAAGTCTTGCTAATGACCTACAAATTTTATTCAGGTGTGTTGCAGCAGAGACACTTGTAAAAGTTTCAGGACAGCGGCCCTCAAGGACTGGAGTTCGACACTCCTGTCCTAGGGTGTACTCCTCCTCTTTGATAGGCTTTGGCCTTCTGGTTTAAAAGAAGAAAAAAAAAAGAAAAAAGAGGAGGATAAACTAAACTGAACTAGGTGTGGTTAAATAATCTTAAAACCAACCCCCACAAGTTTTCGAATGTGGAAAACTAAAATAAAATATAAAAAAGAACAATGTTCTTCAAGTTTCAGCCTTTTTCAGTTTGATAACATTTGTCCACACAACCTGTGTGATGAAGCATAATATTCTGATTTTACCCAAATCCTACCCCTGAGAAACATCCTCTAAATTTAAACTAATAAGACTGAAACTAAACTTAAAACTACAATACAAATAAGCATTTTCAAACATTACCAGCTACAATGAACTGCAGGAAAATTCAAATGAAATCAAATATTCAGAGAAAGATGCACAACTATATTAGGTCTGGAGCCAGATGCATTCACAACACAGCAGTCACGTTAACAGTAAAAATTTTATTGTCTATGCGACAAAAGTGATCCCTTATAGTTAACATCAGAATATGACGGTAATCGAGCTGTATTTAAATTCACTTTGAGAGCTGGTGCAGTTACATTAATACAAGTGCATTTATTTAAGACCGCGGATTGAAGTTGATCTGGACGTGGCCTTTATGTCGAGCCACATCTTTGAAAGTCTTACAGCATTTGATTTTTCCATTATAAAATAAATTACAGGGGGAAAGAAAAGTTGAACAGAAGACGAGAAAAACGAATATAAGGAACGTGTGTCGTCATCTAAAGGCATTAGGAGTAAGAAGTCCTCTCTGTATTACTCGAGATGTGTCGTAAGGGCAATTTCTATCATTTAAACGATTTAACAGGTTGAGAGAGAGAAGTATTGCTACAATCACTATGACTGATAATTACACAATGCTGCTGCTGTAAAAATCAGCAGCACCTCCACATATAAAAATAAGCCTATAAAAAGCTGTGCGATACATCTGAACATTCAAAAATCACAGAGCTACTATAAAACATGATCACACTCTAAAATTTAAGGTTGTGCATGTACCATTTCACAGACCCCTGCAGGATGAGACTTAAACCGCATCGTGAGCTTCAACCTGCAGCTGTTCTGTTGCCGAGGTTTACACAACATCTGGAATGAATCACCAACCTGTCGGCAGGCCAGAGGTGGGTCCAGTGTTGGAATGGATATTTTACACAATTACACAGAAGAAGTGCTGCTGCGCTAAACCTGACTTTTAAAGACGCCCTGGCAGAGAGCAAAGCTACACCTAAGAACGAAGAGAGGGCAGGACACTCCTCCTGGGTGGTGCCATTTGAAGTTTTGTCCAGTTGACTTCGGAGATTATGAAGATTTTGGGGTGTGTGTTTGTGGAATATGTGACGAGGGAGGAGGCAGCTGCAAATTTAAAGTCTTCCATCCCTGGCGTCTCCTATGGCGCCCCAGACATCAAACACAAACTCATCGGGAAAGGCGAAGTCTCCGAGGGTCTCGTCTAACGCCATGGCGAATTCATCCGGGTTCTTCTTGTCGCGTCCGACCTCGACCATCGTAGCAGCTGGAGAAAGAGGAGGAGATAAATGAGCACCGAGACTGCGAATCCTCTAAGAGAGCTCCTAAGAAGAGAAATTCAGGCATTACGCAAACTGGAAATATTTTATTTCCTCTTTTAAATTAAATCCATCTATTGCGCATTTAAGACATTTACACACTGCACGTGTAAAATCTGCGAAGATTAATGCTGATGCTCTGGGTCACTTGGTGCTCTATAATTATTATTTTGCTTCCCCAGATGCATTCCCAACTCTGCCATCAAGAGCTCAAACTGGCCGACTGACATCCTGAAATTTGTACAAAAGCGGCTGTGATACAGCTTCAACAGAGAATTGGTTGAACCCAGAATCTCCATTTATTCCTTTTCTTGTTTAGAAACATCAGTGCCAGCTCATCATTCAGGGGAAATACATTTCTTAGCATTTTCTTATAAATCTGGTACTGTGCTGTAAATAAGAGTCCAGGAGTTTATAAATAAGAGAGTGAGAGGATTTTGCAGCCCTTTCTGAATCTGGGACACCATGTTACTGTGTGATCTGGTGGCTCAGCATTCCTATTTGCATTCTACTGTCTGCTAATAAAATGTTGGCCCAGATTGAAACCAATGTTTAAAACCCACATTTCCGCTTCTTCAGCCTCAGCCAGCGAACACAATAAATTAAAGTTTGGGGTTTTCCTTGTCTCTGGGGTTTGTGCGGGTATCATGCAGTAACTCTCAGAATGTACACACACACACAGTGAAACCTGAGTACTTCAGCCACAGCTGGATATTAACTTTTAGCTTGATTTGTTAAATTTCAATACTTCAGAAGAAGTCTAATTTTTATTGCTGGTGTTTTTAAGTGAAATGGATGCTTTTTTTTTTATTATTTGGTACATCTTCTTGCAATTTTTCTTTGCACTACACCCTTAGAAATGCAAAACCTTCATCAGCTGATCAGAGTGAGGCCTGTAATCCCAAAAGGAACTACAGGCATGATGGGATTTCACAGCTGGCGTTAAATGGAGAAAGGAGGAGATATAAACTGTGTGTTCCTGCTATAATCTTGCAGAATATGAGGACTTTGGACTGATGAACTGATAAAGACCCAGGGTGAACACAGTGGGTGCAGTATGATACCAAGCTTAAGATTTATTACAAGTAGTAGTAGTAGTAGGGGGAAGAAATTTAAATTAGACACTCCTTACCCAGTTCAGTGTCTCTGATGCCCATGTAGCTCTCCAGAAGGTCATCGACTTTCTTCACGGCTTTCTCCTCAAATTCTGTCGGCTAGCACAAACACACGACTCAAAGCGTTAATCCCTGAGCTCCGTATTACATTCACTACTCTACACAGTTCTTGTACAAGGACACAATCTGACAACAGTGCCTCCCCCCCCCCCCCCCACACACACACACACACACTTTCTTTGTTTCAGGCAGATTTGGACATTAATTCAAAACAAACACTTATTTCCTCGAAAACCCGAGAGAAACGCACCTCATCCTCTACGGTAGCCGGACCTTTGGAGCGGAGCCTCAGGGTCCCCCTCCCTGTGCCGATCTTATTTTCACCGGCAGGTTTGGCGCCCTTTGACCTCGGTTCAAGCATATCTGTGAATAGAGAAGACAATATTAAGTAAAAGATATGGTCTGTGTGTGTTCTGAACTTGCAAACCCAGAAAAACAGGTTTGTTTTTGTAAACTGTTTAATTTCCCTGAAAGGAACGCAGAGCCCATGCTGGAGTGTTTAAACGTGACTGCACTATGAAGTTATTCAGCGAGAAGATGAGCGTGGTGTCAAAATGTAGGTAAAAAGGAGATCTTTCATATGCCGCACCTTGTTTTGACAGGATTGTGATATGACACTGAAACAGCCCAAATTCAAACATGTATGACAACTTGTCCAAGATGCCTGAAACTTTCCTGCCAAGTGAGCAAGTGCACTTGTGTACTCCTCAAAGTTGGCCTGCGGTCTCTTTACCGTGTGTCAGTTGTTTAATTTGCCGATGCTCAAGCCTCTGAATTGACGCTGCTTCTTACTCACCGAAGGCCTTCATGGGCTCGACGAGCTTCAGGGTGAACGGCTTGTCTCTGGGCAGGTCTTTAAGCATGCGTGCAACCTCGTAGTGCCGCGTCCCGACAATATTTTGCCCATTAATGCACTCTATATGGTCACCGACACAGATCACCTTCACATTGTCCGCAACGCTGCCATCTTTGATACGCTGCCACATAGAGAGAGCATAGAAAAAAGGAAAAGGAAAAAAAAAAAAGTCAGTGATGTAATTACAGGATGACATAAAAGCTACATGGAAAGATGTTTGAGGGTTTCGTTTTTTTGTTTGAAAGCAATGCAGGACTAAAAGTGCGTGTGGCTCAGACCGGTATTATCTGTTGTTTGTGAGCCTGTGAATGTTTATATTATACATACTTCTGCAGAAAACCTAAGCCAACAAAGGTCACTTTCTCCCATTTCTAACTAAAGAGTAAGATCCAGAATAATCTTTGAATATCTGACTATCGGTATAACCAGTGTCTGAGGGGTTTTTTGGAGCAGGTCATGCTGTGGGTTCAGGTCTGGGGGTGAATCAGAAATATAAAACTACTCTTAGAGCCACTTTCCTCCATAGAGTTAACAAAGATCTATAAAACAAGCATCAGGGTTAGACAAGTGATCCTCACAAGAGTTCACAAGTTGTTAAGGATGTAAAATAAGAAAGCGAGAGGAGCTTTAATCATTTAATTTCCACACAGAATAACAAAAAAAAAAGAAGAAAAAAAAAGGGAAGAAGTCCGGCAAGTTTTTCTGACCCTGCTTGACGTCGTCCACAAAGACAAAGAGCAACTTAAAGATCTCTCATCTTGCAACGGCCTCTCATTACTGGCCCAGGGGCTGTCGTGCTAAACACCGTCAGGTCATCAGGATGCAGTTCTGTCGCAGCATCACATGATGGCACATGTGCGCAGACCAAGACTTTATGAGATTATTATACAAGAGACACACTGAGCTGAAATATGATCTCTCTGATTCAAGTTTATGTGTTGCTATTTATGTGTTTAGCTTCACATTAAACAGCGCATTTAGTCAACTTTTATATATTTAACATTTTTATATTACATTTTCTTCATCTTGTGTCATGTTTGTTGTTTTGTTTTGTTTTTAGTTCATCATTGATAGCGAGGTCAAATGAGCAAAACAAGAACCCAAATGCAACTTTCATTAAATGTGGCTGTGCTCCAAATAACAATATAGTAGTAATTCTACCTTATGGAGAAAAACAACTTTTTGGGAAAAAAATTTAAATACTGGATTAGAGTTAGTGTTCATCATCAATGAGGACTTAAACCTCAGAGGGTTAATAAGCCTTATTTTCTATTTTATTAGCACACGTCATGCTGAATAAATCTTTTCCCCCTGTGCCCTTAATGATGAATTTTGACACCTCAGTATAAATCAATAAAGACGTGTTTTCTGATGCACACCCAGAACCAAATAAAAACTAATCCATCTCAGACTATTCTTGTTCTAATGAATGGATGTTATTCTGTATGTACTCCTGGTCTCACAGCACAGCACTGACTGACTCCGACCAGAATAGAAGCAGAAGTGGGGGGCCAAACTGACCAAGAGGACATGCACATCCACAAGTCTATAGGCTGAGAAATAGATGCCTCACAGGTTGTCAGCTGGCAGCTTCATTAAATGGTACCTGCAAAACATCAGTGTCACTGTCAGTGGTGGAAGAGACGCCTCCAGCCTGCCGGCTGGTTTTTAAGGAATGATTCATGTGGGCAAAAGGACACAGGAAGGTGAAAACTGAGTAAATACAGACTATGATGGAGGAGTGCTTGGCACAGTCTGTCAGGTCACAGCCTGAGAAATATGATAATGTGGGGGGTTTTGTACTAAAAGGGAATTTTTTTTTAAACAAGGAAGGTTATCACTATGAACTCTGCAAGCCATAAACTGTGGATGCCGCTTGACTGGAGCTGTTCTTTGTGTCATTGCCCCATTGTAGGAGGAAACTGGCTCCAATGGAGCTCCAATGGCTTTAATGAAGAGGCCAGCACAGTCACCAGATAAGATTTTACTGATGCCAAAGGCGTTGTCAATTTTGCTTATATGTGCAAATTATTTTAATCAAGTCTGCACAGGTTTTCAGACTCAATAAGAAAAGTGAACAAAGGGTAGAAGCAGAGAGAAAAAAAAAAAGATGGTTTGCATATGACCTCTGTGTGAAAAACCTCCACTGATTTGAGTTTGACATCATTTGATAACTGTCAGTAAAGCATGCCAGCCCTGGTGAAAGGGATTGCTAGCTCGGAGGCATACATTTCCAAGAGATCAGAAAACTTGGATCCAGTTCTCCTCTGAAACCAGCTACTGATTCCCATCCCGGTTCTCAACTCTGCTCACAGCTTGTTGAAATGATATGAGATAAATCAACATCATGCAAAAGGTCAATGTCTTGACTAAATTTCGCGTCTTATTTGAAACTCATTTGATGAATGAAAGTATGATTTTTTTAAAAATTATTAGCACCATGAAATTTTCTAGGTGATCCTGAACTTTTGAGCAATAATTTATATTTTAAGATTATTTTTTGCCATTTATTTGAATCAAACATGAGGCTCTTTGAACAGTTATCTTGCTCACAGTGTAATAAACAAGATAAATGTTCAAAGAGACGCCAATATATTAGTACACAACATGGCATCACTCAAAATACACCAGTGCAGGTTACAAAAAAAAACAACAAAAAAAACACAATCAGTACTTAGTGTGTGCTAGTCTGTTGTGTGCGCATGTGCTCTGTTCTGCTGTAACGCTGGCAGGTTGTAACCAGATTCTGAAGTGCAGGAAGCAGATACGTCTATCCTGGTTTCTGGTCGTCGACCGGCTCGTCATCGGTCTGCCGTTGTTGCTCACTGTTACTCCAAATAACGCTGGTCCAAGCACACTATTGTGGAGCAATTGATATTTGAGAATCCCAGTCAGGCTGCTGACCAAACCTGTGGTGCCATTTGGGATTAGCTGGATAAAGGCATTGTCACTTCTTTTTGCGTTCTGAGACACAGGACAACGCACAATAATCAGTCAGGTGCGACCAAATCCCACACGTTGGGATTTATCATAAAGGCAACCCTACATGCATTAGTACAACTAGTTTTATTAGTAGAGAAAAGCTCCTCCCAACTTGGGCCAAAAATAGAGTGGTGTATTATTAAATCCCTCAAGTCTATGTTGGTTCTTTTGTCAAAAATCTATCAGAGAAAGATCATCCATGCCAGGCTCCTTGCTCTTATTTTGAAAATTCAGTAGCTGCTAACCAGTTAGCCCTGGCACTTCCCCTCCTGTGACTACTCTTGTAGCGGTCCTTGATCTTAATTAGCTGCTCCAACTCCACCATCTTGGACTGCTGCTGGGAACAGTAGTCCTCCACCTGCTTTGGAGGTGAGCTGGAGTCCCACTCAAACCGGACCCTGCAGCAGGTGGAGATCTGGTGGATGTGCTCAGAGCAAACAGCTGCAGTCCAAAATGGTGAAGCAGGGTGAGAGACTCACTGAAGAGGCACCTCAATATATTAATCAGTTATTATTATCACAAAGTACCTGACAAACATAATATTTGCAGAGGATAAACTTAATTATTTTTCACTGTTTAATATTGTAAAAAGAAAACCTGTGCACTGTGAAATGAGCTGCACAAACACACTGTATATGTAGGAAATGCATACAAAGTTCTTCTAGCCATGTAGTCACTAATCACTTTACATAACTCCAGATCACTGCAAATTCAAGGGAGATTTTGATGCATTCACCTTGAGGAGCTCTGCTCCTTCTTACCTTAATGAAAGCGTAGCCAGCTCCGTTGTCTGTGATGGTGAGACCCAGAGCATCTTCCGATTTATAGACTTCTATCTCCTTTTTTAACCCTCTAACGTGGGCGAAAATAAAATCCTCGAGGCCGATCTGCCCCCCCAACAGCTTATCCATGTCTACCTTGTGTGTGTTGAGGGTGCAGAAGAGGATCTGTACACAGAAAAGAAGCAGGTACATCATTAATACGTCACATGTGAGATGAGGTCTATCCAAGAAATGGTTACAATGTGAGGGAAACGCGTAGAACAGTCTGCATCTCGTATATTTAAAAATACTCTTAAAAAGAATTTCTGTTTTGATTAGGAGCATGAAAACTGAGCCGAATTCCAAAATAAAAGTTGGTGGAGTGTAGATGACTGAGCGCTGCGTCACTGTGCTAAATGCAGAAGTCATCAGAGAGCTCTGTGTTTATAGCAGCAGCCAAGTTATGCGGTTATGCCCTCTGCTACCCCATGGTGTCATCAGTGAGAGTCCAAGCTGCATTTTAAATCGTGTTTGAAGCAAATGGGGAAAGTGACCTTTACTCCTGTGTGGCTTCACACCTCACCAGGACAGAAAGAAGGGGAACATGATCGTCAGAAACATGATAGACCAGAAGGAGCCTGATTTAACTCCTCTTCAGACAGAGGCTGGACAGTGAGACCCAGGAGGAAGAGTCCAGTGCTTGTGAATCATTTATCCTTCTCTGACTCACCTACACAGACATTTAAGCTGGGGCTAAGTTCTGCTTTTATCTACATTTATTACCAGTGCTCATATTAATGTCATGCATCATTTTTTGACTGCAGGATCAGCTTTGGAAGAGAAAATGATCCAGGATTTAGAGGCTGACTTGCAGATTGGGAATGTTTTGTACAGATTTATCTGCAGGATGACCTTTGTGCGCCAATCAGCCACTGGCAGTGAGGCTGGCCTTGTTTGGGCCGCTTTGTCCTCCTGTGTACCGACAAGTGCTATTCACACACATTGGCTGACGTGGCCTCTTTTGGTTGCCTTGGGTTACCAGACTATAAAAGAATTTGATTATAATGGAGGGAGGCCAGTGGAGGAGAAGGCAGAGAGAAAAAGTAGAAGTACAGGAGAAGAGGAGGCGATGGGTGTACTGTAGCTTAATTGACAGCTGTTTTTCCTTCCAACCCCCCCCCCAGGCCAGGGTGTTACCCCTGCATGGGTGGGAGGATTGGCAGCAAACGCCTACACCCGATTATCGAGGCTGCCTCCTGCATTAAGCTGCTTCTGTTAGAAGCAGGCAGCTCTCAGCACTCGTCTCCTCCCGCTGGGCCGCCTGCTGACGCTGCGAGTGTCGCTACTTTGCGGCAAGCAGCATCACACACTTACGCACAGCCTCTACTCTGACGGCCTGACTCACAAGAACAGATACTACACCTCCCACAGCCTGTGCCATGCTCACCAAAGCCCTGATAACCACATGGAAAAAGGGCAAGTCAAGAGAGAGGCACTGCAATCTGTTCAGCATCATCCAAGACAAAGCTACTCATGTGTCTTTAACAAGAGGATTAAAAACTCACTGAATCAGATTTAAGTTACAATTTAGAGACAAAACTGTGTCCCAGATCAATTCTTTATGGTAATATAATGCAGGCAGTTTTTAGTTGATATAGGATAACATACGATATACAAATAAATTATCTGCACTCAAAAGTCTAAATTGTTGACATTCCCTTTTTAAAATGTTGTTTAAGGATTAAAGATTGTGAATAACTATTACATCTCTTCAGCGGCTCAAACCTTCCGTTGTTAAGGGTGTGGCCAATCAGAAGAAGAGGTTAGATTAAAAAAAGGAGATGAACTAGTAGAGACAA
>VVHJ01061045.1:0-20147 GCA_015107715.1 Tylochromis polylepis | reverse complement strand
CCAGTGGGTTTGTGTAGCCACGAGACACTGTAGTTACTCACGTTGAATTGACCAAAATGGTGCCACCCTTGTGGACGGAGCTGCCCAAAGTAAAGATGGAGTCTATCCCTGTGCAGCAGCCCATTTGTGTCCACCAGGGGGTGGTGTTAGTCATTTTTGAATTAGATTTTTCTGTTCAACCTTTTCTGTATTATTTAGACCAGTGTTGGTTTACTTTAATTGTTTGCTAATTGTAATTTCTGTTATTTTACAGAACCACACACACACACACTCCCATAGATTCACTTAATCATACGAAGATTAAAGGTCACAAATGTTCTGAAGATGTTTTTGGATTAAAGGAACCCAAATTGTAATGGCTGTGGATCCCTCTTTCATCATATAAGTTACCTGTGCCTTCTGACCGAGGATAGGAATATCCCGCTGTAATTCGCCAGTTTATTAAGCACGCACATGTCCAGTTCACATTTGGTAGACACCAATCACAGCACAAACACCTCACATCAACTGTCAAGCGTGGTGGTCGAGGCGTGACAATTTTGGCTTGTTTTGCAGCCACAGGACCTGGGCACCTTCCAGTCATTTAGTCGACCATGAACTTTTCTGTATACCAAAGTATTCCAGAGTCAAATGTGAGGCCACCTGTACGACAGCTGAAGCTTGGGTGAGACTGGATCATACAACAGGACAATGATTCCAAGGACAGCAGCAAATCTTCAACAGAATGGCTGAAAAAGAATCAGTGTGCAATGAGCCAATCCAAGTCTGGGACCTTAAGAGAGGTGTGCATGTACAATTGCCTGCAAACCTCAATTAAATGAAAAGAGAAACAAGATCTAGCAATGTTGTAGAAAATAGTTTGACAAAATTTCTCTACAATGATGTGAGAGACTTATAAATCCATACAGAAGATGATTACTTCAAATTATTGCAGCCAATGATGGTTCCACAAGCTTCTAAATCATGGGGTGTACTTAGTTTTTCACCCACTACTTCATTTTGGCTTAACTTTTGTTTTATAAATAATTGTGCAGTTTAATACATAATTTGTTTTTACTTATCTCAGATTGTATTTACTTGATTTTATGACATAGCAAGGACTAGATAACTAGCAGCCAATGGGTGAACTATATCTGATAACTAAAATTAATTAACAATAGAACATTTTCAAAACTTATCAGAGATCTTAGCCATCTCTTTTTTTTTTCATTCTGTTTTATGTAATTAAAACATGTATGTGCGTTTTAATTCAGGTTAGCTGTAACTCTGTTACCTGTTAGGCGTGAGATGCACAAATAGAAAATCCAAAGGCACAAATACTATATGGACAACCACGAGGTGAACTATCACTTTCATACTCCTACAGGAGTACTGCTGTGCTTGGCGTCTTTAGTGAATGTCAGTTTTTATTCAGCATGTGATAGCTCAGGTTGACAGTAGAGAGGAAATAGCATCGGTCAAAAGGTTGGCCAGTTCTGAAGGAGGAGGTCCATCTGTGCAAACAGCACCTATACTGGAGTTATTAACTATCCCTCGGGGAAACCAGGGGTGAAAGCAGTGACGTAGGTCAAAATGTTTGTGCATTTGTTGAAAGATATTTCCAAAGGAAGTTACAAATTTTTAACTCATGACGTGATAAAAAAAAAAAAAAAAATCACTGGAACATTTGGCGCGTCCTTCACATCAGGCAAAAAAAAAAGGTTATTTCTCTCCTTCCTCACTGTCTACTGCCCTTAAAAATTTAGGAGAGAAAGGTCATTTGCTCTTTTTTCACCCCTCCACTTTGCTTTCAAGAATGTCTGCAATGCTTCCCAAGAATCCTGCCTTGTTGACTTTGGTTTGGGATAAAAGGTGCAGTCTCCTCTGTTCTCCAAGCTGATCTGAAAGGTGATTAGGCTGGCCTCAACATGAGCCCCAGCATAGCCTAGCACATTGACCCAGACAGATTACTGTATGTTTCTCTGCGCTCCTCTTAGTCAGGGGTCCACAGAGAAGAGACACATAAGATGAGAGGGGAGAAATTGAGGAAAGAATGTGGGTATCTTAGTAGTGGTAGAGGGCACATTGTAATAAAAGGGAGGTGAATTCACATCATTATTGTCTTGAAATGGTTGGATGCTGTTTACTTCATATGTCTTCTCCCATTTCACACTGGACAAAACCTTACCAACACCCACCGACAGCTGGCTGTTGGGTCAGTGTTGAAGGATACTATACATGCCATTCATTAAGTAAGGTGGTTGTCATGGTTTTTTATTATAATGACAGAAATAGGCCATATTGAGTCCTCTTTAATAAAACTGTGTTTCATGATGTCATGGCACTAATTCTAAAGCAGCAGATCTCTTTCTGTACATGCCTGTGGTTATGGTGTATGTTTGTAGCACAGCTGCACAAGGAGAGCTGGGACAGAGTACTGGAGACTGAACTGCCTTGTAGACCATAAAAAAACTCCCACAGGTAGTGGAGTTTTTTTTTAACATTTATATCAGTTATATTGTAGCTTTATTCGTTATTCAAATTCATTATTGCATCATTAATCTAATCACCAATAAGCTGTTACTTCTGTGTGGCACCTGCTGGTTCTTGAGTTCAAATTTGGATTCAGCTTGTGGCAGTTTTAAAAAACTTGTTTAGTTTAGCACAAAATAAGGCCTGTAAAAGATATATAGAAAATTAAATCTGACAACTATTTACAATGAAGTCAACCCATCACAGTTATTCATGTGTATACTTGTCTTACTTCTAAATATAACATACCGTGTTAGTCATGTTGCTCTCATTTGAGGGCAGCTAGTAAGGGCAGCACTGTTAATATGTCTAGCTGACTAGTAAAATACACGCCTAGTTTATTGCCTACCAGGATGTATAATGTTTCTTGATAAATATACAGTACAGTGCAAAGAACTTGAGCAACCCCTCATTTCTTCATATTCTGATAAAAAGATAGGTGCATCAGTTTATTGAAACATGTCCAAACATACATCGAAATAAAATATATGGGGCAGAAAATAGTTTGTGCAATTTGAACAAGCCTAAAAGTCAATATTAAGTATGAACATTCTTATTCTGCAACACAGTGCTTTCTTGTAAATTAAGTGGTCTTCAGGAATGTCAGGGTCTGGAGTCGAGTGACTCTGTGGTTAGGTTATGTTTATTCTTTATTATGGTTTTGTCTCTGTGCCTCCTGTGTGTTCCTTGTGTAGTGTCATGTGCGTGTCATTTCCTGTTTTATTGTGTTAGTCCCGTGTCCTGCCTTAGTGTGTCTAGTTTTGCTCCTCCCTTGTTATGTCCAATTAACCCGAGCTGTGTCTCTCTCCTGTTGTACATTCCCCCCTTGTTACCTGTTGTGTATTTATAGTGTGTCCTGTTCTCTATCCCCTGTTGGTCCGTCTGTGTGTGTCCTGCCTGTTTCCCTGTTGCTTGCCGCTGCTCACCACCTTCAGGTTACGTTTGTTATTCTTTGTTCTCCCCAGTTTAGGTTCTGTTAGCCCAAGTTAGTCACTTCTGTGTTGTTTGTATTTTTCACCTTCACTGTAAATAAAGCTCACTCTCATCATAAGCCAGTGCCTACATGTGGGTGCTCTATTTCTCCATGCTTCGCCATCTGCCCCGTCAGATGTGACAAGGAATAGTTCTCCAGGCTTCTTGAACGACATTCAAAGCTCTTATTTTGATGTTTGCTGCCTTTGGTTCTGTTCTCTGTGAAGATGATCCCACACTGCTTAGGTAATGTTAAGGTCTGAGCTCTGGGGAGGCCAATCCATGACTGTCAGTGTTCCATTGTCTGTTTTTCTGTCTAGGTATGGTTTTGCTGCATTAGCAGTGTGTTTGGGATCATTGTCATGCTGAAAAATGATGCCACTGACAATCAGACACTTTCCAGATAGTATTGCGTGGTGGATCTAATCTGACAATGCTTTTCCCCAGCACTTAGGCCTATCATCAGTATGTACCATACTGATGACAGGGCTAAGTGCAACATACATGCTTAGGCCTGCCACTTCTTCTTTTGTCCAGTTTCCTGAATCTATTTAAGGACACATTTCACACCATACCAAGCTATGCCAAGTTTTACTGTAATAACTCTTTGGGAACTACCTTGTTGGTGCTGAAATACTATTTTTATGCCTGCCAAACTGTGTTATCCTTGGCATTTTTGTTAGAATCAACTAAACAGTGAAACTAATCTTATTGCAGGGTTTTTACTTTACAAAATCAGGGAACCTTGAGGCAACTGTTGATCTGATTTGGTGCTATATAAATAAAATTGAATTGAATTAAAGAAATGGGAACAAATTGTAGTTTTGCAACATGCTGCCAGTAACATAGTGTTTAAAGATAATTTAAAATAGGTTTTTTCCTATTGTTACTGCTTTGGCAGCATCCTGAGCCTCACCAAGTTCATCTTGGTGAGATGAATTGTCCATCACAAATCTACATCAGATCATTTGAGTATTTCAGGTTTTTCTGAATGAAGAACACATGAAAAACACATTTTTTGCAAACACTTTGGGATGCAGTATATCTCCATTTGACAAACAAACACTTCCATCATTTATTATTTGCCATTCATTCAGGTCCTCTTCTTGTGTCTCATACATAGTTCAGTTGTTCTCCAACTGAGTTTTTCCACCCCAATTGATTTTCACTTGCTTCTCAGCGCAATGTGTTGGGGTCGCTCTCACTTTGGAAGTGCTTTGAGGTAGTATATAGCCCAAAATATGCTGCCAGTCACATTTACAGATACATATGGAAAGCATGAGGCATTATTCAGCTGGATAGAATGCTGGACTGCAAACCTCAATGCACATGAATCAGATTACTGAAATGTTGGTAGGTGCATTCATAGGTGAGAGCCCAGCTCGGTTGCTGTCTTTTCAGTCTTAGTCAAGATAATTATAGGGCAGACAGAGATCTCAGTCTTCATATCTTGTTCTTGGCAAGAAAATAAATGAGTATTTTTCTTTCAACCACAAATTGTGCTACTAATAATCATGGATCATGATAAACCTTAAAAAAAGTCCATTGATGTCAGAGTGAACATGCATAAATTCATTCTTTTTTCCATCTTCAGTGAAACAGTTGATCTTGGAGATGCATTTTTGTTCCTTTGCTGCTTCAGTATTCTTTTCCTTTCTACACTGTAATTACCCTCCCTTTTTCCTGCCCCTCTCCCCAAAACTACCGTCAGGAAGCTGTAAGTAAAGCTGATGTTTTGAAATAAGGACTATTTCCACATTCGCCATGCACTGATACATGGGTGAGAGAAAATCACGATTGGCTTGCATGGGCCAACAATAATATTGTGTTTAATCTAGATATCATTACATGCAAAATGAGCAGGAGAAATTCAAGGGCACCATTGTTTCTCTCGGTCAGTTTTTCAAGGGTTCAGTGATGGGGTGTTTCCTTTAGAAACCCAAACCTAGAGAGATGTGGAGGTGCCACAGTGTTTAGACAAAATGATGAGAAAGACCTAAAATCACTATGACAGATGGCAATGGTTGAGACAGGAAAGAAATTAGGACAATCACTGGTTACCGTTTACTTGTTTTTTTCATACATTTATGAAATATACTATTTGTGTTCGATGACAGCATGAATGATCTCGCACCCAGTCTTGTAACCTACTGGGAAATGCATCACAGTGATTTCAGTCTTTGCTGTTTTTGCCCCCCTTCTCTGTAAAACAAATGTCAGAACCACTGCGCTTGAATCAACAGGTCAGCTGGCTTCAGTGTCAGTGGATAATGATGGTTTTTTGCTTGCTGCAATTGTACAGAATTGTGTGTGTTTCGCAAAAAAATGGCCAGAATATTACAAACATTATGTTGAAAGTTTTTTTTTTATTTTACCTTTATTTAAACAGGTCAATCTCATTGGGACACAGTCTCATTTTCAAGAGCGACCTTTTTTAAATATCCATGCAAAACTACAACATGTTAAAACATACTATAGTCATTACTATAGATTGACAAGCTTGTGTAATTAATGCTAATTACCTAAAGCTAATAAAATCTGAATGTGGAAGCTTAAATTTCAGCCATCAAATTCTAAAGCTGTCAGCTAAAAAATTAGACTGAGCTTGATTTTTCTCTATTTTGGGATTTCAATTGCCAAAGGTCAGGAGTGGGAACATCAAGTGGAAACCCACTTCTACTTGGCGCTCGGATGAGGCACTGGGACAGAGGCAATCCTCTGCCGCCCTGTTTCTCATTGCCTCTCTCCAAGAGGAAGAACTTGGGCCAAGTGCAGCAGTGGAGAAACAGCAGGAGGAAACGGAGGCAGGGACATCTGTAGGTTCCCCAAACTGAGCCAGAAAGACTGACGAAGACTTGTTGGAGCTTATTAGGGAGGGCACACAGTTCCAAGAAGACAGAGGAAAAGTGAGAGGAGCAGAGCAAAGATCATCTACTCATTTATCTTTTTTGGAAGAAATATAGATTTGTTTATTAGTTATACAAACTGGACTTGTTAGGAGACAACTAATTTGTTATACAAAAAATAAAAAACAGTATTTACAGCCACATCTTTATTTCATCGTCAGTCATGTATTAATGAATGTGGCTATGTTAAAAAGGCTTAACTGAGTTGGAACTCATCAAGAACAGTTTCTTTCTAAAGTAGTTTTTCTTTACCGACTTTGTTTATATTTGGAAAATATCTCGCTTTGGAGACCCCCAGTGGTAATACCCAAAATGATACCAAATGATACTGTAATGCCAATGTTAACAATACCCCACGTTAAAATGCACATAGAGCACTGTGCAAAAGTCCTAAGCCACCCTTCATTTTTTACATTTTGCTAAAATGCGAAATAGGTGCAGCAGTTTATTGAAAAATGTGTAAACATACACAGAATTACAGTACGGCAGGGGAAAAAAGAGACTGTGCAATTCTAACAAGCTTGGAAGTCAATATTTGGTATGATCACCTTTATTTGTCAACATAGCCTGAAATGTTTTGTAATTTCTTCAAGTATTCTTCGGGAATAGTTCTCCAAGCGTCTTGAAGGGCATTCCAAGCTTGTTTTTGGATGTTGACTGCCTTTTGTTCTTCTCTCTGCCAAGATGATCCTTCACTGCTTCAATAATGTTTGAAGTCTGGGCAATGGGGAGGTCAATCCATGACTAATAATGTTCCACTATGTGTTTTTCTATCAAGCTATGCTTTTACTCCACTGGAAGTTTGTGGAACTATTACCCATCAGTTTCTTTCTAGTTGGTATTACATGGTAGATAGCACAGATCACTTTTCTGTGTTCATAATTCCAACAATTTTAACAAGATACCCAGCACCACTGGCTGAAATGCAATCCTAAACTATGACAGAGCCTCCACCATGTTTTACAGACAGCTGTAGACACTCTCTATTGTATTTCTCTCCTAATCTCTTCCTCACTGATGATTTCAACCAAATATTTTACATTTGGATCCATCACTCCACGAGACCTGTTGGCACCGATTTTAAGTGCAGCTGTTTTCAGCCCTTTCTCCTCTTATGTAAAGAATGACTTCTTAAGTCATACATAGACCATTTGATGAGGTATCAGTAAATAGAGCCATGTACATCTCTCAGGTCCTGTGTCTTTCAGGTCTTTGAATTTTTCCCTATTTTTTGAGAACATGACTTTCAGATACTGTCTGTCTTATGTCTCTTTAATTTCCTTACATTTTTTTCAGAATACACTGCACACCATGCCAGTTTTTGTCTAATAGCTCTTAGTGTTTTGGCATGAAAAATGTGATTCACAATCTTATACCTGTGAAACTGTTATTTTTGGTATTTTTTTAAATAATTTGAACTAAAGAAATGGGAAAAACTTTTGTGTCACAGGGTACTGGTAACAAAGCTTACTCCTGGAGTTGGGTATCTTTTGTATGTTTGGACAGGACAAGAGGTGGACTTTAAATATGTTAAAAAAGCACCACACACACCACCACAAAGTAAAACTTTGAAAGACCTTCAGAAAGCACAGAGAACTATTTCTCAAGACCACTTTCACAATAACAGGAAAGTCTCATTCCTTGGAAGTGAAATACAAAGAAATGAGGGCTGGCTCAAGACTTCTGCACAGCATTCTATTTTCACTGGGTTTGTACTCGTAAGATGCTTTATATTGAGTTTAACAATGTTTCACAAGCACTTACTTGGAGCACACCAAACCTGATCCCACTATCCACATTATCTTTATTATCCATTATTCTATAAATGGTGTAGGTGAGACCAAAATTACAGACTCCCTATTTCATGTTCTGATACCTGATACTCCCGGCTTGATCCTTGCATGCCACAGTGTAATTAGTCTCCAGTTTTGAATGAGGTTTCATTGCTTACACAAAAAGAAACCTCAGCAATAGGTTAAATATGCCATGGAATGAAGAAACTTTAATGGAAGAATTCATAATGATGGAGAGGATGACTGGTACAGGTTCAGGTAATGAGCAACAAACAGAGTTGAATAATGTAGAGCCTAAACAGGGAACAAGAAATTAGTGATGAAGAGATTAGTGATGGTGGTAAATTTGATCAGCTGGTGTGACACTGCTGTAACTGGTTGTCATGTTGCTAGACATTGTTGGGGAGGCACCACTGCACTGGGTTATTATCCTGTCAGCTGCATCTGACAGAACAGTGCCAAAAACTAAGGCTCGTTGATCACTTGAGTCTGGCTTCCAAAGTGAGTCAGTCCCCACAGACCTTCGTGTTAAAATGCCCAACTTTATAGTAGAAATAAACATGTTTACAGCTTGGTGCAAAAAGCGGTTTTGGTTTCTATGGGAAATTTCTCCCTGCATGACAACTTTACCAGGTGATTTTTCTTTTTCTTTTTATGTTTTCGTAACTCACTACCCATTATGCTCTTAAGTTGAGTAAAGCCTAAAGTAACACCTCCCAAATGTTTTGGAGCCTTTTTGACCCTTTTATTCCGGGTGATGAGAAACAGTAACTTGCACAACTAGCTAATTGTACCAACAGCCCATCCAAGAGGTTTGCTCAGTGTTTTTTTCTTTCTTTGCCAGTGAAATTCTAGTATAGTTTTCTTTATGTTAGCAGTAATTAGCAAATATTTATATCTTTGCAAGTCACCCACATAATCTTTCCTTGCTAGGAAAGCTAGCTAGCATTGGCCAATAACTAAGCACTCCACCACAAATATTTTTCTCCTTCTATACTTTTTTCTTTGTATTACTTTATTTACCCAAATACAAAACTCATCTTTCATGACTGGATACAGAGCATCAGATAAGCAGGAACATTTGCCAACCACCAGACTTAGATCAGTATCCACAATTGATTTACACCCTTAGAGTGCCCAGGAAAGGAAAAGATAGGCTCAGCTAATGCTCCTGGTCTCCCAATCCCCTTCTTAATAACCCCTCAGAGACGACGAGAGGAAGATGAAGGAGGAAAAGGGAGCTCAGAGAGGGTGAGAGTGCCACGGGATGTGATTAGGCTGGACCTCCCGTTTATGATTTCTGTATTACAGGCGCTTGGTGCCAGACATTCTCTCCATGGAAGGAATGTCTTCTTAACCAGTTCCATGTGAATGGTTTAGGAGGGAACCGCAACCCACTGGTTGGGTTGAAGGCTTTATAATACACACACCAAAGGAAGAAATATGTAAAGGATGGAGGGCAAGAGGCTGCAGCAGAGAGAACAAGAGCATTAGAAGGAGAAAGATGATGAACAAAAGATCAGAAGCGAACCGAAGACTTTTCAAGTACAGTGCTGTATGTATAGGGTTTAATCCACTTTGAACCCATCATTTGTTTTCCAAACTACAACCCATGCCAGCTCTTAGTGAATTGAATGTTGAATTGCAGAATATTATCTTGAAGTGGTTATTCAAATACAGTTAGTGGCTTTAGGTTTCATATAAAACACAGACAAATATCTTTTCCAGGATAGCATGACTTAATCTCTTTAAGGCAATATGAGAGGAAGAAAGATCAATCTCATGCAAGAAAACAAATATTTATGTATGTTGGCTTTATGTGGATGAAATCATCTATATATATGTGTTAGCATAATATTGATTGATATGTATATAAATCAGATCTAGAGTTCATGAGGTACATATGGAAATATCTTTGCCATGTAAATATATATGTATTTTTATATAGCTTTCTGTCATGCCCCCAAATCTAGTACACACACTTAAAACATACTCAGACATTAAACAACATCATAAAAGCCTTGCATGCTGTGTTTAAATTTGAGATTCGTGAATTACACCAACTGTGTTAGCAGCAAGTTCACGCAATTTAACTGTAATTGCAACGCTAACAAATCATTAATATGCTTTTGTTCAAAATGTTCTTATTCTATTCAGCTTCTCTTCCCACGAGAAATTGGCTGGGAGCATGCACAGGCTCAGCTCCGTCCTTCCGCGAGTTATTTGTATTTTACCATTCAAGAGTAGCATGATATTGGATGCTGAGTGTAAACTTTTTTTTTTCCCCTCTGGAATTTCTTCTGGACTTGATTGCGCTGGATTTTAGCCACATTAACAACACGATAACCACGGTTTTGTTGAAAATGGCTGCAGTCTCTACTCATGCTGTGCAGTAAAAGGTTGCAATTAGAAGCCTATTCAAACTGTTGTCAAGATTATTGATTGAAATAAACAATTATCTACCATTCAAATAACTCCAAATTCACAGCCTCACAACCTCACAGGTGCTTAAATGACTTAATTTAATGCCTGTTTTTGTAATGTTTATCCTCCGTTGCTTATTTTCATTCTTCTACTTTCTGTTCTTTCCTGAGCACACGCATGCACAGCTGACAAAAGTCACAACCTAGTTATTATACAAGCTGCTGGCCTTAGCTCCAACAATAATGTTTATTCATCTGTCTCAGGAAAGAAAAGACACGCCTGCCGGTAGCAGCTAGTCAAAGCAGGAAATCTATGAGAGAAAATGTAGATATCCTGCACATTTTCAAGCCAACAGCTGTCACCCATAAACACTTCTGGATGTGCAGACAGACAAGACACAAGCCTGAGGAGAGATAAGCTATATCCCTGAATCTGCAATGAGCAGTAGTAACTAGAGAAGATTTTCGTTGACATTCTTGGCCCTGAGAATATGAAAGCATGTTATTAGACAAACTACATTCTGCTACAATCCTAGCTTTTTGTTTTCAGCACTTGGTGCCATTGTTTTACAGATTCTTTCTTCCTCTGCAAGTTCAGGACATAGAAAAAAGGGAGAAATTTAGGACATGATTGTGTTCCTGGCAGGTAACCTCTGGTTCTCCTTAAGAAGTAAATAAAACTGACCTCTTTAGACTGTTATCTTTCCAGTGTCTACATATTACCGGTGGTTGCTAGGTGGCTAGATTCAGACTGCCTTCACCTGCATGAGGTATTTCTTATAAACCTTATATGTATGTAATTGAGTAGTACTGTAATATTATACTACCCAACAATACTGCCTGTTATTGTTTAGTCCTGTAACACCACATTACTACTGAAATCCCAACATTTCCTAAGGCTACAGTGACATTAAAAGCATGTACCTAGCAACGCATTGTCTACTTTTATGGTGACGCATACAAATCAAAAAGAATATACAATATATGCAAAAGTCTTGAGCCACTCCTGATCTGCTTCAAAAGAGCCAGATTTGTAGTTGTATCTCTGATTTGCTTTAAAGTGCTCTTGAGAAATAGTTTTACAAACTTTCTGAAGACCTTTCAAGGTTTTCTTTGGACATTGGCTGCTATTTCACTTACTCCAGTCCTTGTACCGGACCATTTTTAGAGAAATTTTGTTTGTTAAGCCACTTAACACAGATCTGTGACTCTTTCAAGCATGAAAAAGGAACCTAATTCAAGACATGAACAAGACTTGAAGCTAGTGATTGAGATCATAAACTCTGAGTGTTTGAGAATGTTTACTGACATCATGGCTCAAGAGAACAAGCTGGTCCTTGTTTTGAAACCAGAGGAGTCGCCCACTGGTGGCCATTAGGAAAAATATAGGTATAGGCTATTTCCACATTGGCCTTACTTCAGATCTTTTATATCTAGTCAATGACTTTGAACTCTTTTATCCATAATCTCCTGCTTATATTTTTCACAATTATTGTTTTTAAAATAACCAGGACATGTGGGGGTCTGTGTGAAGAAGTATTTCTCCTTCAATAAAGACTCTTCTTGATGAGTTTTAAGAGTACACTAGACTAAACTAGAGTTCTTTAGCGTCTCTGGCAGTATGCAATTATACTTGACACAGTATAATTGCTGGACACCTTCACACCCTTATTTTATGCATCACTACATCGCGGCACACTACTTTCTGTAGTTGCACTGAATGTTGACTATAAATTGTGAGGTAGAGAATACCCAAGGTTAACACAATTCCTGGAGATGCTGGACTGCATTATGGCAAAGCCACATATCCATTTGCTCCCCTCTCTGTGTTCCTCTTTATTACTGTAACTGTTTTGTGGCACATCTGTGTCTGCCTCTTTACTCATCCATGCATGTCATACTCTTTGTCTAGTAGCACCCACATCCAAGAAACTGATTTAGGTCTTAGTTGCTCACTTACCACCTTCATGGGTGGTCCTTGCTGCAGTTTTTCTACTGTGGTGTTTGTGCAGCTCACAGGTCTTTTGTTTTTCTGGCGTGTCTTACCATGCTAACCAAAGCCGGAGGCCCGCTGCCTGTTTTCTTTTGCGTATCTACACATCTGCAGGCTTTCGAAGAGAAACTGGGCAAATGAGTGGAGAACAAAAGTAGGGCAGATGATCAGCAAAGCAGAATAACAGAAATGCTTTGCATTTAAACCTAACTTGCCACATTCTCTACTAGGTGTGTATGTGAGAGTTAGTATAAGCCCTGTTCTTCTGACATAAACTGTGGTTTGCAGGCAAAGGCCTGGCACTAATGTTGACAGCTTCATTATTTATACTTCATTTTGACTGCTTGTTTTGTGTAATATACACACACATATTTCCATCCTTGCTCCGCCCTGTCTTCTCTGTTTCTCAGGAATAAGTCGACATTATGAATTTTGCATGAAAAAAAGGGTCTCCCCAAAGAGTGCATTACGCATGAAACAGTCACTCAGTCACTGGTGCTTTATGGCTAATTCACCCCGAACTGAACAAGGTCATATTGTTCGCTATTTATTCTCCCACAGTGATCAAAGTTGAAAAACAATCCCTTCCGACAGCTAATATTTCTTAATGTCTCACTGAGAACCAATTTTGTGTTATTCAAACCACTTTCCCAGATTCATTTCTCAGGACATATCACCCACTCCAAATGTGAAATTCATGATGTGATATCCATAGACAATCCAGGAACTGACCCGTGAGGCTGTAATGCAATTTCTCTGTTTCCTTGTGTATATACGACATTGGGTGTTGGGACACGTGGAAACAGCTGTTTAGGGAGGAGGTTCCTGTAAGTGCCAAGGTCAGGACACACTCACAAAGCCAGACAGGACGCCAGGTGAGACGGGGCAACAGTATACAGCCCATGAGTGTGAGCGTGTGTGCATGTGCAGACGAAAACTTATTTGGCTTCACAGGCATTGAAACACAAAACAAACAATACTAGAAGCTCATCCAGGGTCAGCAAGTGGTCAAGTGAATAAATTAGTTTGTTATAATAGGACTAAACTTACAACAGCATGTTTGAAGGGGCTGAGGAGACCTAAGGCATTTGCAGCAGGAGCACAGAATCTGCTTAGTGTGAGTACAGAGGCCAAAGGTCAGGGGAAAGGATTGCTGCCACTCAAGAGGTCACAACCCAGGCTGTTGTAATGCTTGGGAAAGCAATACTTGCAAACACAGTACTGGCTGTCAGGATTGTTGTCCGATTGCTGTATAAAGTTAATGTTTCTAGGTTTCTATTAGCTTCTCTTCAAACAATTCTGCTGATCCAGTAGGGATAGGAATTGATAAAAAGGCAGCAATTCCGAGTCCATTATTGATATCACTTATCGGTTTGATTCCTTATCGATTCTCTTATTGATTTTCTTTGTGTCCTCACTGGCTCGACTTTGAGAATCACCACCATCATTAAGCAGCATATCAAAGATATTACATTTGTGCTGACTAATTGCATCTGTACGGTCAAATGTTTGTGCCTGTTGGAGGTATATCCCCATTTTTGTTGTGATCAGTGCTGGAGTCATTACTCAAAAAAAGTAACGTGTTACACATATTACACAGAACACTTGTCCTAAAAGTGATGCAGTACGTTACTTTACAACTCTCTGGAGAAAGTAATTCTTTATACTACTCCTTACATTGCTTTTGTGTTTTTCTGTAAAATGACCTGAAATGCATTTTCTCATAATTACCATTTAATAATATACACCGATAAGCTACAGTTACACACACCAACACAAATCCGTATCCTAATAAGGACACATGTATGATCTTTCTCCAAGTACTTAGGTATAAACACAAAGCCAACAACACAAAGTAAAGATGTAAACTAGCACAAAGAGACTTTAAAGCGATCGCTACAATGATTCTACTTTAGATACATGAACGTACGCAGCGTGACTGCTCCTCACTGCTTTTGTTACTTGTTAAGGTTCAGGTCGTGGGTAGACGATAAAACTGAGTGAATGCTGACTCCAGCCTAGCTCTCAGCATTCAATCAGTTTGATCCTTACTCTGGCTTCTTGGCTAGCTTAGTGTTAGCATGTTGTCTATGCAGGTGCTTGTAAAGAGCTGAAGTTGAGTTAGTTGCATAATGCAGATGTTTCTGTTCTGGATGAACTTCATCATTGCACTCTTGTCACCTTGCGCAATAAAAATAAAAGTAAGGTATATATCTGTAGGCTGCACCACTTTTTTCCTCTTCCAGCACACAAATTGAAATCAGTTGATTGTTGCGCAAGTGTAAGCTGAACCAATAAACACAACTGATAGGCAAGCAGATTAACAATTCAAAGGAACTGAACTACTGGGAACTGGTTCTCTACAAGAACTGGTTCTTGATTCCCATCACTAATATCCAGTATGGCTAAGAAGGGAGAGATAAAGATTTCAGCTCAATTTTCACTCTACAGCTGTACCAGTGAATCCCAGTTAGTGCTTACATTATTTTGTCCAACTTATATTTTATGAGTCAGTTGGTGCTGATACTGGAAGTCCCAAATTTAGAGCTATTAATGTGTAACTCTTTGATATACTGCCTTGTGAAAAAAATAAGTACACAAACACTTTATCAGTCTTTCACATCATTGTGGATGAACTTTTACCCACTTGTCTTTACAAGTGGGTCAAAAGGCTTTGCGTCAGTCCCTTGAGGTTTATGGGCATTCACTTATGCACAGTTCTCTTGAGGTTCCACCACAGGTTTCAGTTAGGTTGAGGTCTGAACTTTGATTAGGCCAGTGCAACATTTTGATTGTTTTCTTTTTAGCCATTTTGTTGTAGATTTTCTTGCTGAACTTGCTGATCATTGTCCTATTGAAGGACCCAGTTTTGGGTCCTTCAATAGGACAGGTTCCGTGGCTGCCACAAAAGCCCAAGTCATTACCTCTCCACCACCGTGCCAGACAGTTGGTATCATGTGTTTGCACTGATATGCAATGTTTGGATTTCATCAAACATGGTTCTGAGCATTATGTTCAGACATCTTTACTTTGGTCTCCTCTGTTCAAAGGACATTGGTCCAATCTTTGTTCAGTGGTTTGTTCAAAAGCAACTCTGTAAAGCTTCACCACGCTATCATGGTCACTTTATATAGAAGAGGCTTTCTCGTGGCAACACTTTCAAACCAGCCATGCTTGTTCAGTCTTTTTCTAACTCTGCCGTTATGAACTTTAACATTTAACAAGCTAACTTGGCTACTACTTATCTTCTTAATTCCTATGGAAACAGTGAGGATGTGTTTAGTTCTTCATAGGACTGCATAGAGACATTTTCTTTTTCACATGACTACACATTAAAGTATATCTGAATTGATGAGTAATTTTGGTAACTGAATAGGTTAGTTCAATAACTTTGCATTGCTGCTTAGACAAGAAGGCTCTCAAAACTTGGAAACCTACCTACTTCTTGTACTGTTAAGTGTTACATAGACCAGTATTACAGTGGTTTTCACTGAACTGTATATTGTGTGAGAGGCCAAGAGCAACACCTCATCCGGGTTAAACTCTAACCCTTCCCACTGGGCCAATCCTGTTTTAGTTTTCAAAGCCTGTTATCACAAGATCACAGCTTAATTAGCTTGTTCTTTCCATATCAGACTTTTTTTTTCTGGCAAATTAGTTATCTAATTATCTAGAGATAACAAATATGCATTGTGTCTTGCCAGTTATCCTGAGAAAACAGTTTAGGTTGCTATCTTGACATATCAAACACATTTTTTTCTTGTAATTACAGTCTGAGTGTATCATTATGTCAAAATAAACCATTTATTGCACCAATAAATATGCTCTATGGACTTGACCCATTGGATATGGACAGCGGAAGAAGAGCAGCCATGATTACTCAGTAACTACCAGGGCTGCTGAGCAGAAAATAACCAGACTGTAAGTTCATTGTTTTGAAGTGTTTTCAGTTGAATCAAAACAAAAACATGCTCAAGTCAAACTGAATTATTTAAGTGATCACAAGAATATGTCTAGTCAGTGTGTTTGATACTGTGATTAAAATCATGTGTGCAAATGAATGGGATTAAGAGATGCAACAACTGGCGCCACACAAGTGAAATCTTATATAACTACATAATAAGATAATTAAGTCACAGCTGCAAAACAGGTTAATCGACCGATTCAGATAATTATGTTATTCTAGGAGAAAGAGGCATAAAACGTTCAGATTCAGCCGTCACTTTGTTGCATTTTACCTTCAATGGAAATCCTGTTTACTCAGAAGACATTAGATTTTTTTTTCTTATAAAAATCAATCATAGTTAGGGTACCCTTCAGTGAACTTGGATGCTCATCCTTGACCCACAGCATTAGCGCCACATATCTAACTTGGGTGGAGTCTTTGGCCGTTCTGCTGAAACTCCGGCAGTCAAATTTATTTATTGTAATCTGACTGTTTGGGTTTCAGGATTCTGTTGCTCCTGCTGTAAAAAGGAAATAGCTTTCTTGCCCGCTGGTTTGGAAATGGAAAATGGGTTTAAAAAACTGTAATAAAACAAAAGCTAAACATTTCTCTGTCTCTCTCTCTATTTGATCTCAGTTCCCTTTGCCCTCTCAGGGCCAGCTAGCCAAGACGGGGTGCTGTCAACAAGGGGGAAAGAAAATGGCATTCAAACAGCCGACTAGCTGGTAGAGTGATGAGCTTATCAGTCAAGCACAGATCTTTTTGCTGTTTGTGTGCAAGCATGTTGACAAAAAGGTTAGTAGGTAGGGAAATTGCTGTTTCAAAGTGTGTTTGTCTTTGGATGAACCTTTGAGATCAGTCAGTAAAAGACAAAGAAGAATAATGAAGTTGGATTCTTGGATGTACAAAAGCCCAATGATCTGGTGGGCTGGCTTTAATTCAAAGGACTGCTCCTTTTCAGGGCATGCCGCTCATACACGTATTCCATGACCCTAATATGTGTGGTATGGTGGATGTGTACAACAGCGCAGTGAGAGTTTTTTGTGTTTGAGATATGGCAGCACTGTTGCACTCTGGAAACAATTACCAGGCAATAATCTTCACATTCTTTCATCTCACCACCAGCTCAGCTGATTAGGATATCCACTGGTACGTGAGGCAAACCTCAAACATGCACGTACACACTTGCATTTTTTTTTCCTGCCCTTCCTGTCCATACAGCACAATACAGGACAGCACAGTAAATGGACTCCCTCTTCTTTGGTTATTGACCAACTTTCTTTCCTTTCTCCCACACACACTCACACACCTGACATCTGATTCCTGACTGATGATTAATGGCCCCAGAAGTCTTTCAGCGGGGACCACCCAGGGTCAAAATAACCTGCCATAAATACAGAAGCAGTAAAATACCATTCAGTCGCCACTCTTCTATTTGCACATGCTGCAGCATCGCGCGCGCGCATGTGTGTGTATATGTGTGCATGCGCACATAGGTGTGCCAGAGCTAGAAATCTGGACTCGTGACTGTGGAAACACTTAAAAATGTGCACACACCTCCCTACCTCCAAACACCCCCTGCCTCTCCTCTTTCTGTCTCCAGCCATTTTGGTGCATGTGTGGCACGTGTGAAGAAAGTGAGGGGAATTACTCCAACACCACCTTCCAAAATGCAGAACAATTCCTGCTATTCTCTCCTGCAACTCTTCTTGAGGTTTTTTCTCTCTCTTCTCTTCTTTTCCCCCTGTCTTCCCTTTCCCCAGTCCAACAGATGGAAGAATTACCCCAGCTGTCCTCTAATCTCCACAGAGAGCTTTTTCCCAGGGTGGAAACACTGTCATCCTTTTTCTCTCCACTCTCTCCCCTTCCCCCTTTTTTATCAGTGTCAAATGATTACCCCTGGGGGAAACTGAGCTCGGCAACAATATGCGTCAGGTGAGCCAAGAGGAGTCCAGCCAAAAAAAAAAAAAAATTCTCCTCTACCTGCCCTATCCATCCACCTATCCATTCTTCTAGTTTCTCTACTCTCTTGTGCCCTCCCATAACCCCACCCACACTCTCCACCCTCATGCCAACTAAGGGCAGAGCCCCAAGCCCATCTCAGAGGAATTTCCTTGTTGAAATTCACATAAATTTCAGAGGCTTCAAGTTTTATCCACAGTGTGTGAAACTACTGAACCTCCAATCTCACTCTAGCATTCACTTTCCATTCCTTCCTTGCTTCTGTATGGCACCTTCTTTAAAAGGTACCTTCTTTTCCTTTTTGGTTATCCTCTTTGCATCAGCCTTTTTTACCATTTTTTGCATCTCTGTTGTGCTGCTTTATTATTCCTTTCTTGAAATTTCCTTTTCTTATGCCTTATCCTTTCCCTTCCTCCCTCACCAGCTTTTTTCACTCATCTTAAACTGCCTTGTGCAGGCACAGCCTGGTGAATGCCAGGCATTCCTTTGTAAGGTTAGAACAGACAAAGGTGGACCACATCACCTGAGAGAAAACGGCCCTTTTGAATTGTCGCACAAGGGAAAGAGAGGCTGATAGTGAATAAAAGAGGGACTATAGAAGCACAGGAGAAAAGAGCAGGATGGAAGAGAGGAACACCTGTCCTCTGCTGTCCTTGTGTGAACCTTCAACTCTGACCTTCGCTAATGGATATCAGTGGCTTGTTTAAATAAAAGGGACTTAGCTGAAGGAAAGTGCATTAGGTGTAGGTGCTCCTAATCCTGCTATGAAAAGTAAATGAATGTCGTGAATCAGAATAATGAGTCCAAACACTCTTAACCATTACCCATGTTAGTTTATGCTATCAACGCAGTCACTGCCATACAATACTTCACTCAGAGAGTGACCACTGAAACAAATAAACAAGGTCATATTACAACCCCAAACTTAATTTCAATCAAGCTCACAAACAACTCCACCCTATAACACACTCCAGCAATTCACAGGACCCACACAAGGAATACACATGCTCAGTACACCCCCAAACAAACTCACTCCACCCTTAACACACCACCTTTGAGAAGAACAGACCCCCATACGTTAGCACATAGGGAGTCTATGTTTGGGCACACTAGGTGTAGTGTAGGATGTAGTGTATCTGTGACGCCAACCTGTCCCTGATGTCTTATTTTTGGGGTTTTTGACCAACATCAAGGGCAAAGCGGGTCCGTGTGATGCAATGCAACGATTTTCCAGCCACTGTTTGTTTTTGTTCTTACTAATGGAATGGAGCAGAGGGGAAAAAGTGGAGTGAAAAAAGGCAAACTTATGACGACCAGGTGTTTTTTCCCTCATCTCGGGAATGTTTCACCTTGTAAAAGCAAAGCGAGTGGGAAGGGGCTTTCGTACCACGCTATAGTGGTGAGCGGTGTGGGGATTTTTCAAGGGGTGTGTGTAGGCCGACCACATGAGTGAACATAAGTGTATGTTTTGTGTGTGTGTGAGAGTATTAGAGGGTGAGCTGAGATTTGTTGATGAGCCCGAGGTGGAATTCTTCAGTGCAACTGTAGCATGCCATAACTGGAAGAGGCGGAGGCTTTCTTGTGGTTGTGTGTGAGCCTCCACTGACTGATTTTTTTTTTTTTTTTTTTCTCATTGGTCTT